>JAUUEB010180431.1:0-14052 GCA_032362205.1 Clione limacina
GATTCATTTGTATGTATGTTTTAAGATGATTTTTACAATATTCAAGTGCAATATTTATGTCTTTTATATGTCACATGCTGAAACAAATTTCCATTTATGGACAATAAAGTTTATCTTATCTTATCTATCTTATAGAACCGGGTCAGCCGAGGCAAAACAGTTAAGATATTATTGATTACAAGGACTTCCAAAACAATTTCTTCCAATTGTCAAACACCTAAAAAACAAACAAACAAAGATTTCATGGCATTGGAGAAACTTGCGTCAAGAATGCCAAGGGCCACCTGGTCTTTAGTGATGAAAATAAACTGCAGACTTTAGAAGCTACTAAATAAGTGGTTCCCATTCGATGAGAACCACCTTAACCATGAAAATGCAAAGGAAGGCCCTTCTCCTAATGGAGGCCCTGTCAAGATATTTCAGAATAGAACTCCCATGGGAGTCGTTGACGGAGATGATCTCAAGCTCATAGCAGAACCTGCCAAGAAACAGAAATCAAAGTACACTGTCAGGCTTGGAGAAAAGGGCTCACATGTGAATGTCGCGAAAACAAGGGTGATGCCATCACAGTAAGGCTTTGGGTCACAGAATAAGTCCGACAAATGGCCCTGCGGTGTCTGTTAGAAAGGCAGAAACTCTATCTTCTGTTCTATAAAAACGAAAAAAGCCATACCTCTCAGCTTGCAAAGTAGGAAATTATGAATTGTCCACCCTGTTTACTACATCATAACCATTATAGATATTTTTGTAGACTTCTAAGTGTTTCAAAGGTCATGATGATACAAAGATTGATAAATTCTGATTTTATTTTTTCAGCGTCGTATGCTAGAGAGCAAAATATCTGAGGGCCAAGTCTACGCTGAATTTGAGCAGATCCCCAAAAAGTCTACCAGTAACGAATGCAATGCATCACGGACACCTTACAATTTGTCAAAGAATAGATTTAAAGATGTGCTGCCATACGATTATACTAGGGTTAAGTTGGTTCCAAGGAAAGACAATCCAGATGGCTACATCAATGCTTCTCACATCAAAGTAAGTGTTCAATGAATAATTGTTCTGAAGTTTATTTTGATACCATTTACATTGAATCTATCAGTGACTATGAAATTAACTGAGGTGAAGCATGTTTGATTACCAAGTGTATTATTTCAATGAATCGTTGGTTTTAACCACTAATTAGTTTATTTTCTTAAGAGCACATGAATATTGAGAGATGTGTGGTTACTTGTGGCCTTATAAGTTTCAAGATATTGCCTTGTAGAGGTGATTAGGGAGTTTCCTATCGAAATATTTTTTTGCTTGATTCCCTTTCCTAGGCCATTTTAATAATAAAGATTATGTGTTAAATCGCACTTTTGTCAGACAGCAGTTCTTCTGACAAACTTTTGTTCACAAAAGTTCAAAGACTTTTTGTCTCAAACCTATTTTTCACATATCAGGCCTATAGAAAGACGTAACTTCTCTTTTTTTTTTATCGTAATGACTTCATTTTTGTTCTAGATATTCAAGAGAGTGCCTACATTACAAAAAATAAAACGCTGGACGGTCAGAAAAGCCAAGTCAAATCCCCCCATTTCCCTCCACGGTCAAGTAGGTTTTTGTGGGCAAATATTTATTCAAAGCCGCTATCACAGCAGTATTGCGTTTAGAGAGGGTAATGGTGACTTACAGCAGGCCAGACTGCATCTTCCTAGCTTCATCATTGAATCTACATCACCAGTCTCATATTGTAGAACATCATCACAGTCATTCCTCTTCTCGTCTCTTTCTGGGTCACTATGTGCATTCTTGAGATGTTCTTGGACTAATTTCTTTCGAGCTAATAGGTTTCTTGCAAACTGATACAGTTGGCTTAAGAATTCTGTACAACTGTGGACACTTCTTCCTAGTTTTCTTTAGGTACTCTGCTTGTTTGGCCTAGTTTTCTAATTTTATTTCCTTGCTGCTTTGGGATTCGATCCCTTTCCTCTGGTGGCGCTTCTTTGTGGGTTTCTTTCAGTCTATTGATTTCTTCTCTTAACATCCTGTCTTTTCTCTGCCTTTCTTGATAGTTATGCTTGCTTATTTATTGTGTTGACATTCCTGTTTCAGCCTAAATCTTGTTTGCCTTTCTCATATATTTATCATCCTTCATTCACCTCTACCGACCCCATTCCAAACACACATGTATGATATATCACATCAAGATATTTTGAGATGTTTTATCATATTCATTTTTACCAAAGCAGCATAAGCATGTTAGTTTTATGATTAAGCTTTTGTTTGATCTATGTTAAACTTCCATTTGATTTTAGCAACATAAAGTTGGAAGTTCTTTCCAATGATCCCTACCCAAATAACAGCTGAACCAATTATAATAACTAAGAAATACTTAAAAAGGCAAACACAGAGAGGGTGTGTCAATTGGAAGTTTACCCATGACCAAACACTTGATTTAAATCAGAATTAAAAAAAGCTCCATTCTCTCTCCTGCCTATTTTCTATAAAATACCTTCTTTAAGACCATTATATACTATGTTATACTAGTGCTAAATTGCTTGGATGTTAGATGCAACACCCATAGCGGTTTGCTAAGTGAACAAGGCAGACTTTGTGCGTTTATGACAATTTCTCTGCGCTTACTGGACAAGTAACAACTTCAACATAATTTCAATTGCATACCATTGTACGACCTTTGTTTTTTTCTATATCTCTCATGGGGCGTCACTTTTTTTTAGCTACAAAGTGACATAGCCCATTGTTCAAAGCTATAACAAAATAATTTTAATTTTTCAGGAAAATGTTAAGTCAACTCAACAAATATTTGTCACTCAGACCTAAACTCATGATGATGACTAAGACACTCTTTGTGATTACAGCAAAAATTATTTCAAATTCTTACCCTTAGACTATTTGGCTTGATTGTATGTTTCATTTGTTTGCTATTAGCTTGAGCAAACTTTACATGTTTCGTGTTGAATTTGTTGTATATATGGTTGTATACTTACATCACTGACATATTCTGATTCTCTTGCTTGTGGCCATAGTACTTTCGGACACATCTTTCCCTTGTCAATGTTAAGTGTGGCACATTCACACTTAACATATTGTTTTTCTTAACATTTTATTCAGCTTTATTCCTTCCTTTTGCTAAATTGCAGCCAATATCTGACTTCAGAAGGTACTCTTATAATTATACTGCTCGAGTTAAAAAAAAGTACTTTTATTTTGCCCAATTTGCATTATTCTCTGTGAATATTCCTTTGATTTCCAACCATCAAGAGATTTTTAATGGGCACAACATAGACACAGAGCCTGTCTTTGATATGACTAATTCATGCACTTCAAATTATTTTTGCTTTTGAGATAAACACTGGTACCACATAATAGGACAGTTACTTTATATTTTGAACTAATTTCTGGTAACAGCGGAGATCAAACCCTGAATATCTCATCCTGAACCATTCAACTTTAAGACCTTAATTGTAAAACTATAAGTTTTTTTTTAGATTATTTGATTATTTGTTCACCTTTGTAAGATATCTACACAGTATAGCAGTCAATTATGAAAATAAGTATGGTGTTTTTATGGTCCTTATTTTTGTTTTTTAAACAGTTGACAGCTAATGAAAACAAATGGTTGTTCATAGCAACTCAAGCCCCACTTGAGAACACAGCCATTGACTTTTGGCAGATGGTGTGGGAAAACCAAGTTGAAGTGCTTGCCATGTTGACACAGTTCAGTGTAAGTCTATTTTGCCACGCATAATTATATTGTGAAGTTGTATATTTTCTTCTTGTCTGTTTTTTTTCAGTGTGTGAGTTTGTTTACGCAATAACTTGAGTAATTTTGTTCGGATCTCTTTCATTTTTGGAAAGATGATATAGACCAGTTATAGAGTTTCTGCTACTTGAATCCAGATATATTTGTGAAAGTTGACAGAGTTATGGCCCTTATTTAGTTTTTTTGCTATATGTTCTTTGTTAATTAGGTAAAACATGCTGTAGTCACATCTTTAGAGTTAAAAACCTTAAGTCTTGCAAAGAGGCTCTTCTAGTGACTTTCTAAAATAGGCTTTCACAATTTTTTCAATTATCAATTTTAAAACTGAGTATTTTGCTATATGTCTTTGTTAATTTTTTGCGAACACGCTTCAGTCCCATCGTCAAAGATAGAAATCTGAAATCTTGCTCAGAGGCTTAATTCGTGGTTCCCTAAAAGCTGTAATCCTTTTTGACAGGGTTATGACCCTTTTATGATTTCAGGTATGTTCTTTACGCAGTGGATGCATTGTTGGGAGTATGACTCTGAAATATTGCACACATTATTGTTCTTTGTTACTTTTGTTCGAGGTTGTACTCACTACAAGTTCTCATTTTTCTAGTTGAGATATTTTCAACAATGAATGTTAACTTTATTTGGTAGGCAGCAGTAAATAATTACTTTTTGCTCAACAGATAGAAGAAAAGAAGATAAAAGCAAGTCGGTTTAGGAAGGAATAAAGAAGAAATAAAGACAAAAATTACTCTAAAGATTATTTATTTTTACCCTACTTTTAAAAGAAAATGTTTGATTTTCACTAGATTTGATTATAAATTATCATTATCAACATTATCTCATTTAAGATAGTTTTTGCATTAATTATTCTGTTGAAATGTGTGATTTTCAAACAAGTTATTAATCCCTACAATGATACCATAGTCATCAATATGTATGCCACATTTCAGGAGTTGGGCAAGTCCAAGTGTTATGTGTACTGGCCACAGGAGCCAGGCCCAGAGCACAAACAAGTCTATGGAGAGGTAGGTACACATTGGGAAAAAATAAAACAACATATATTTTGATTTTTTTGGTAAGTGTTTAAGGTCTCCTTCAACACATGGAAGGTTCTAGCAGGGACGGAAACTTTGATTTAACTTCTTTTTGTTGTATGGGCGTTTTAGTCCAGCAGCCGCTACGATAACCTTGCGAAAATACCCCTAAGCAGGTTAGAGCTGATTTTGGGAGAGAATAGTTTCTAGATACTGAATTTGCATGATGCCAGGAGAAATTCAAGGTGGCCACCCAAAACGGACATAGTTTCTTTGACGAGGCCTAGGTCTATTAATCTTGGTATGCAATCAGCTGTATTTTTTTTCTTTTTTCTGTTGTTCCTTTTTGCTTATTGCTTTTTTGGCAGATAATACAATATTAACTGAAATATAAAGTATTGTAATCAGTTTTGTGCAACATGTGTGTTTTTACATTATTCTTTACTGTTTATTGGTGAAAAAAATTAAGAGATTAGACAAAACATAATGAAAAATGCATTTTTGATCAATATCCATAAACAGGCAAATAAGCTTATTAGCTTAAATACAAATATAATTAAAAAACAATGAATCACCTTTACCTAGGGACCAAGTGTTGGTTATATGATTTAATAAAGTCTCATGTTTGGTAAATTTTTTCTGTTACTTTACATAATTTTTAAAATATCTCTATTTAAAAATCTTTCAGTTTGAGGTTGAGCTCCAGTTCACAGATGACTCATTGTGTTACTTGACCAGTCGTATCTTGGTACGCCACACAGGAACTCATCAGGAACATCAAGTTTGGCACCTGCAGTACACAGATTGGCCTGATCATGGCTGTCCTGAGGACACTTATGGATTTTTAGGTAAATCAGATATTATCTTTTGTCTTGCAATGCATATCTTATTGCATTTTTTAATACATTTTAACATATTTTCCTGCCTCCTTCAGGTTTGATGAGTTAGACATTTTTTGCTAGAATTTATTGTATTTGTGCAGCACAAAACTGTTTATTTTTGAAGACATTAAATATATTCTGTGTTAGTGCACAGTTAAACAGGCTTGTCAATGTTATAGTTGTTTCTAAAATTTATGTTTTTAATGATATTTCTCTCCCCTCAGGTTTCCTAGATGAGTTAGAATCTGTCTTTTACTTTACAAATGAATTTTTTTACACAGAGATTTTTTTTTTATGATATAGATTATTTATCTTGCTTAGTTATAAATGACATTTCTTCTTTAGGCACAGGTTATTTTGATGAGATAGAATCTCTATCTTGCTTAGTTATTAATGATATTTCTTTACCCACATGTTTCCTAGATGAGATAGAATCTTTATCTTGCTTAGTTATTAATGATATTTCTCTCTCGACAGGTTTCCTAGATGAGATAGAATCTGTATCTCGCTTGGCTGAGACTGAGTCTGGCAGAGGAGAGAAGTCGCCTGTGATTGTCCACTGCAGTGCAGGTGTTGGTAGAACTGGTGTTGTAATACTCACAATGGTCATGAAGTGGTGCTTGGAACATAATCATGTAAGAAAATTCAAGCATAAAAAAGTCACTTTGGAAATATGAGCAGTTTTATTTCACTTATTTCCCTTTTCATTAATTATCAAATAATCCAGTCAATGTTGAAATTCCAATTTATCTATTAATCTTAAGGTTAGAATGTTTTCCAAAGTCAAATGTAAAGTTAACAAGGTTTTATTACTCATTAACTTTTGGTACTCAAACAAAGACATATTTTTTTAAACTGCAGAGATTGCTTGTTGCCAAAACATTTCCTTTATTTGCATTTGTTATATAATTCTGGTTACTTTGTAAATGAGTGAACAAATGTAATAGTTATATAAGTAAAAATAATTTACTACTAAAGACTCAAATACTTACAATGCAGATTACAACAAGACACACATTAAGATTTCTGACCAAAGTTTGTATTGTGCTTACCAAAATAGATTAACATCCAAATGCTTTTAACTATCCACCTACAAGAAGGGCAAAATAGTGTTAATAAAAAAAACTTGGCTTTTTATGGACTGAATATCTTCACAAAGTTCATAACAAATGTCTCATTTCAAATGTGTTCAAGACTTGCATTTCTTCAACTGCTCAGGGAATAAGGGGTTAAAGATCTATAATAATAAAAAAAATCATATGTCACAAAAACAACAGATATTTCCAAAGCACATGTGCAGTGTGAAAGTTTCCTTTTACGTTTATTTTGCTTTTGCTTTTTTGTATTGATACAACTAACTAATCTAATGTTCAACACTTCTTTAAAATAATTTTGATCATTTTTCAACTTCAGTAAAATTTCAATACAATGTTGTTTTCACTTAGCCCACAAATCATGGCGCCATGATAACATTTGAACTGTGTACATTTTTTGTTACATGTCATATTTTATAATTTTTTACAGATTATTGCTCTTTTTTTTCAATTTGTTTTTCTTCTTCTTTCTTTACAGAATGTCGACTTGCCTAAAGCACTGCTAGGTATACGCAATCAGAGGATGCACATGGTCCAGACAATGGGACAGTACAGGTTCATTCATGACACACTGATCCAGTACTTGAAAAACACACGTCTGATTTAATTTATGTCAATGATCATACTCAAGTAGCACTAAAGGACATGATACGCAAACGTCATCTCTGTGAAAAGCTGGGTGCTGCGGGATTGTTTTTTCCCTGTGTTTTAAGCAGGAAGTTACTGAGCTGGTTTGCAAGATTTGGTCTGAATTTGGTTTTTACATATATACAAACATATTCCCAAGAAAATATTGAATGTGATATCTTTGTGTGGATGATGACCTTTATATGTAAAAGGAATTGATAATTATTATCATTGTTATTTTGTATTTGGTTGTGCCATTGTTTCCTCATGAATGAGAATGGTTGCTAGTTTTGTGAATACAAATTGTTGTGCTTCATTGTAAGTTTGTTGTGATTAAAACAAGCTCAAAATATTTGTTTAGACTTACAATGCACAGTACTCAATGAAAACAATGTTGTTCAAAGACAGAGTTGTTTTTAGAAAGAAGTTTGATGAAAATGATGGATTTTAGAATTAATTAACCAATTAAAAGAATGAGAACGTCTGTGTCTTAAAGTTTACTTTGCATAATGTGAAGAGTAACAATTTGTGACTTTCTAACTTATACTCTCTAACCTATGCAGAATTCAGTTGTTGTATAATTCTTTACTGATAGATATTTAGTATGGGCAAAAATACTTGATATATCTTATGTTAATTTATGACTACTGTACCTTTTTAATTTGTGCAATGTGTATTTCAGATTTACTGTTATTACTTTTACCCTTTTTTTCTTTTTAAACCAGTGGTATTTAGTAGTCCACAATGCAGAACATATTTCAGGTTACAGTAGGTCATTATGTCAATAATTTGTGGGAGTTTAGTCCAATTTTTAACAAGTACTCATCATGAGCTTCTTTTTCTAACTCAGACTGCTATAGTTGACAGTTTTGTCTGATTGTTCTGTTTCTAATAAACATTAATCAAAATTTAGAACTTTGTCTGTAGAGTATAGATTAGACAAATTGAAATTTTGTATTGTTCATTCTCCTGTTTGTATATAGATTGTGGCAATTGTAACTTATCTGTTATAATCAACTAAAAACAAGCTACGGTGCTTATATTATTAATTCCTTTCTCTCATTCCCATCACTTTAATGTATATGTATATATATAATGTTGATGACATGTAATATGTTAATCAAAATATCGTGCAAAAGTGCCTAACTTCACCATTATTTATGAAGCCTTAACACACTAATCAAATATTCACAGATGGGTGTTAATGTTGAAATACTAGTCCCAGGTCACAGCAATGTCTTGTTTATAAGCATCTATAGTGTAAATATGATGTATTTAAAAAGCACACTATCAATAACGGCTAGGTTTTTTAAAAACTGAGGTTGAAAGGTAATGGGCTGGGTTATACAGCGCGACTGCCAATGATTTATCCCCCCCCCCCTGAAATTATGAGCCTGATTCTACCTCCTCCGGTAAACCAACATCGTCTCCCTGGAACTGTCTTCTATTATCTAATGATATTGTTACTGAGATATGTGTCGCAACTAAAAAAATGTGTATGGTCCTGGAAATGAAGCATATACCCCTGTTTTGTAATATTTAGTAATGTATAACATGAATTACAATCTTTAAATAGTATGCTCATTGTTCTACCCAGAATGCATGACTATGCTTACACAAAGCTTTTGAGGGTATCTTGGTTTGAATATAAATACTATGATACTTGACAGCCCCAAAAAGACTTTGATATGCTTGAAATATTCTTAAGAAGATGGCATTACAAATCAAAAGTCAATTTTAGATATTGGAGAGAAAGATAGCTACATCACACTTTTTTCAGTAACATAAAACTTAGAAAAGTGAATATCTTTTTCTGATCACTTCTAAGTCTAAGCGAGTACATTCTAAGTAAAGGGCATTACCTATATAATTTTAAACACCATTTTATGTCTTTTTTCATTTTTATCCTGTCTTTATCATTAGAAAACTTTCAAGTGACTAGTGTGAATTAATTTTAAGGTGAGAGGACTTCTTGTATTGTTAGTATTGTTAGTATTGTTTAATATATCAAACTTTGTTCTGAACATACACTATAAGTTTTAATGACAAGATAAAAAATAGATTTCTACCCTCATACATAACTTAAAATGAAAGTTACTGTGATTTATTTCATTCTAATGAATTTTGAACAAGAGGCAATTTTGTAACAGAAAAATGTCAATAAGAGCAATAATATACAAATACTGATTGGATCACAGTGTCATTTTTAAATTGATTTTAAAAGCTGGACAGGAATGGAGTCGATTCATTTTTGCAAGTTAGCAATGCAGCATTTTCTAATATAATACAATTACATTACCATATAAGAAAAAAATATACACAATAATATGAAAGATTGCTGACTATATGTGTATAGACAGGTTTGATGATTCAACTTCCATTTATTTCCTCTTATTTATCACAGGCTGAATGTAAAAACATCCTGTTTTCCTAATCATTGAAAAATAAACATCAGTGTGTATTGTATTCAGATTATTTCTAACATGATTTTCAGGATTTTAATAGTTTGCAATATAATTTACTGCACTTGAAATATGTTTGAGGTGAATTCTGTTTTTAACACAAGCAATTTTTGGTTTTAAAAAACTTACAGGAAAATTTATAATTTTGTTATTTTTTATGTTTATATATCAAGACATAGGTATCATGGTATATATCTATTAATTTATTCATTAATCCTATCAGCATTTATTAAACCATTTCAATACTGATGTTTTCCTTCTGTTGCATTTCCATGCTTTTTAGTTTGCAGTGTGGGTTCGGGTTTAAGGTATATTATCAACAATGTTTTATATCCTTTCCTAAGTGTTAACAATTTTAAAGAAATGTATTTGGCTATTCTTTAGAAATAAATAATAAGAGAAACTCATATGTAAGAGCTTGAAGTACTTGTTTTATGGTTTATACTAATTCAACGTGATGAATAACATCTTTACACTCAAGCATAAAAAAGCATAGTCTTAATTCTTTTTCTTGTATAATAATCTAATCTTTTTATAATTCTCTCTTTTGTACAAAGCTAATGTGTAGCTTATGTCTAAAAATAGATTATGAAAACTAAGACAAACTCTAAACAAACTCTCCTCATCAGCTTGTTTTTAGCTAACAAATTATTGTTCAGAAGTTATTTCCCTTTTAAAGCTGACTTTTTCAATCATCAAAAGTAAATATTTTTTGAAAGCTTGTTTTGATCAAGCATTATGTAAATGCTTGCTTGTGAAAATGTTCCTGTTTGACCTTTGAACAATCTTTTTATATCTTTTCATCGATACTGAAGCCCCATATACAAAGCTTTGTTATGTGTGTGTCATTTTGGAAGTTAGCCATTGTTATTTCTGATTGTTTGATCATCATGAGTAAAGTCCTGACTTTATTAGGCATTTGTCATATATCAGGAGTACAGTCAAATTTGCTTGAACTGGGTTGGCTTCAGCCATTTTTTGCTTAATCAGAACAAAAACCTGACTCCTGTTTGTTGTCTCTTTATCTTTGTTGAAAAAATACCCTTACACAGACAATAAAAACTGTTTGTTTTTTATGCCAAAATAACCATTTTAATGCAATATTTGGGTCATCAATATATACAAACTCGTGAAAGGCAAAACTGGCCCATTTACGTTTCACTAATCTTTTGAGACATGCCCAAGTGTATTGGTAAGGCGGGAAATGGCCTCACAACACTTCAAGCAACAAGCATAGGCTAAAAACTAAAAAAAAGGTGACGGGTTATGCCATTCCCACCATCCCCCCCTTTTAAAAACCAACTCTAGATATATATATATTAGGTAAGAATACCTTAGATAAATGCTCATTTATATGGCTTATGTGAAAAGAAATGTAACCAATATGTTGTAAATTACTAACAAGTTGATACAGTTGCATAGCTTTATTTTACTACTGCCATCTGCACAAAGTCATGCTTCCAAAAAGATTGGGTTGAAGCAAGTTTGAATGTAGTTTGCTTTTGTATTCTTTGACAACTTTACTTTCCAAAGTGTTTTAAGACCTACTCCTAAGTCGACAGAAAAGTAAAGAAATTCTGGCCAAATTAGGAATGGAACTTTGATCACCTTGATGCTACTGCTGTGCTACTGCCTCTTCTTTGTGTCTATCTCTTTATCTGCAAGGTCATCATATCAAAATAAGGCCCAAGTAACATTCAACGGTTAAACAAAAATCCACAGGACACTCCCTTTGCTTTCGGTTTAAAAGGAGTATGCTGATTACAGCTAAAAAGGGACAATCCAAAGAGAACATTATCCTACAGCTGTCACAAAGGTCAATTATCAATGTGATGGTCCAAGATGGTCTTTAAAGATAGTGATTTTAACTTCAAAATATCATTCTTTACTTATACTATTACTTATAGGTTTAAAGTGAGAAGACTTTGGGTTTTGAAAGAGTTAATCAACAAAACAAAGAAGAAAATAATAGGACCTTGAAATTTCCTTGTTGATAGTTTTGGTTTCAGTGTTTCCGGTTTAAGTGTTTTACAGCAGTTCAACGACAAACATAATTTAGTCATATAATTACCAAACAACTAAGGGACACACAACCTTTTCTTTCCTGGCATCAGGGCAAAGATCTAAGTGACTGCTTGTTTGGCAATGTAATGTCATATATAATTTAAGAAAATAATAAGAAAATTCCTCTCACTGTTCATGTTGTGTTTTGATGTTACATATTGGTGCCTTGATACTTTATGATATTTTAGAAATGGAAGTTAAAGTGAGCATTATAGTGAAATAATTTAATATGTATATCAAGTAATTTAAAAAAATGGGCATTCAATTGGAAATGAAGAACATTTGTTCACTAGCTCTATGTCATTGTGTCTGTATAATCTGAACAATTATTACAGTACACAGTTCTTTCTGATTTAATCGGTACAAACACAATTATATATTACACAGTCTTCATCAATCTTTGCTATGTTTGGAGTAAAATCCTTCAGCAGGTTAGTTATTAATTTAAAATAATATTTTAAAGCATCCGATTGTTAGACTAGCATAAAGTATATGAAAAAAGAGATGTTAATATGTTTTAACTTCCAGAGCCTACATAAATCAGTACAAAATGATAAATATGTTATGATGTATTGTTGTATATATTGTTTTAAACAGCAAACAGTTCTTGCTACAAGTTTGTCTTCTGTTGTTCAATGTATTGTTGTTTACATAAAAAGCAAATGTTTCACAATATAAACGTTCATGTAAAGGCCTTATCATCAGCTGTTAACCAATTTGAATGAACACATTCCCACATCATGCTATTTAGCCAAAGCCTATTTTCTGCCAGCCCTGCTTGCCCATTTTGAAAACTTTTTTATCAAATCTAAGTCATTAAGGAAATCACTGTACAATACAAAAATTGGCAAAGAACACATTTTTTTTAATAAACTAAAGCCCACTTCTGAGTTCTTGTTTATTTGTATAAGATAGTGAAAATACAACCTCAATTATACAAGGGTCCATTAAAATGTTATACATAACATTCAAAGATAAATTATTAATGTGAATCTCTCACTACTTAATATCAAAGGAATATACAACGAAAGCTGAACCTGTACTTGAGTTGTACATTTTATAATTATTCATTATATTAATATTGCTCCTCTAAATGTTGGATGTGTATTTGTACGCACATAGTGTTAGTAAAATATGACAGTTCGTTTTCATTGACCCACTTAGTGGCAGGAACAACTTTTAATTTTTTTGTACAATGCCTGGCTCTATACACCTGAATTGCTACAGAGGGTTAGGGTTCAAAGGCGTTCCAGACCACTGGTGCTACATTAGTGGGCTGGAACAAATTTGCTTTATAATCCTTTACTGTCTAAGCCAGCCTTTTTGTACTCTCTTCTTATATCTCGCCAATTCTTAAGCATGGTCTAGTGACAACACACCTGCTTACTAAGCAGGAGGTCCCCACAGTGGGCCCTGCTCTTTGTGGCCACAGGCAGTTTTAATTTTTAGTGGATGAGTTAAAGTGGTTTATTTATTTATTAACTTGAAAAAAACAAAATAGTTAGTACATGCAGGAATTTGTCAGATTAACTTGAAAAAACACATGTAATAATTAGTACATGCAGGAATTTGTCAGATTAACTTGAAAAAACACATGTAATAATTTGTACATGCAGGAATTTGTCAGATTAACTTGAAAATACATGTAATAATTAGTATATGCAGGAATTTGTCAGATTAACTTGAAAAATACATGTAATAATTAGTACATGCAGGAATTTGTCAGATTAACTTAAAAAATACATGTAATAATTAGTACATGCAGGAATTTGTCAGAGTAACTTGAAAAAAACACAAGAAATAATTAGTACATGCAGGAATTTGTCAGATTAACTTGAAAAAAACACAAGAAATAATTAGTACATGCAGGAACTTGTCAGAGTAACTTGAAAAAAACACATGTAATAATTAGTACATGCAGGAATTTGTCAGATTAACTTGAAAAAAATACATGTAATAATTAGTACATGCAGGAATTTGTCAGATTAACTTGAAAAAAATACATGTAATAATTAGTACATGCAGGAATTTGTCAGATTAACTTGAAAAAAATACATGTAATAATTAGTACATGCAGGAATTTGTCAGATTAACTTGAAAAAAATACATGTAATAATTAGTACATGCAGG
>JAUUEB010180542.1:0-14051 GCA_032362205.1 Clione limacina
GACACAGTTAGAGATAACTGCTAAATTTCATGTAATGGCATTACGAGGTCTATAAGGGATAACGCTCAAAGACCTGGGATCACAGATAAGATAAGATAAGATATGAGGATTTCAATGATGGAACTAAAACATTTATGATTTTGAGTAACTCTTTCGATAACCAAGTTTTGCGCCCGAATATTTCACATGGTATAGCAATGGATGCGTTATAGGTTTGGAATTTTTGTGTCGTAATTTTCAAAACCATAGCGTACAATTTGACGTTACCCTGCTGCTTTTGCACGAAGTTATTTTTTTTACGGAATTGCGTTTTGGTTAATTTGGACCTCATTATCACACATCCTACTATAAAATCGGTTATTTCTGTTAATTGACTGATATATACGCACATATTGCAATGCCGCGGGTTGATCCAGATTTACTAAGTTTATAAACAATGCCTGGATTATTTAGAGAACTGAAACTTCTCTTGCCTAAGTAGAATCTCCTATTCTACAAATTATAAGAAAAATGAAATTAGACTCGAGCTGGATTCGAACCAGGAACCTTTAGATTAGCAATCCTACATGCTAAGCCTTACACTTTATGCTGCGATGAATGTTCACAGAGTACCAATTATATTATAGGTTTTATGAATTTATTTCGTTTTCCATGTGTAAAGTAGGGGAAAAGATTAATGGGATCAAGAAAAAAAGTAAAAGTGGAAGACAAAGTTGTGTTGATGGTATACAATGACACTCCGTGATAATATCGCTCACTGTTGCAACGATATCATTTGACCCTGTTTTTGTCTGTTTCGTTATGCTCTGTTGTACACATGTTTTAATCCGTTTTTAAACATTTTTGACTGACCGACAGACAGACAGACAGACAGACAGACAGACAGGCAAGCACACACGCAGGTAGGCAGACATGCATACAGACAGACAGACAGACGGACAGACGGACAGACGGACAGACAGACATACCGACCGACAGACAGACAGACAGACAGACGGACAGACAGATAGACAGACAGACATACAGACAGACAGACAGACAGACAGACAGACAGACAGACAGACGGACGGACGGACAGACAGACGGACAGACAGACGGACAGACAGACAGACATGCAGGCAGGCAGGCAGACAGGCAGGCAGACAGAAAAGACAGACAGACAGACAGCAGACGTTGTTTTCAAATGGGGGTATATTGCGCAAAGCCGTTATACCAATTGCACCTGACGCGTGTTTTGTTTCATCTGTTGGTAGAACGCAGGGGCGTAATTAGGCTTTTAAACCTGTAAGAGGTATTGGTGGTAAGATCTATTATCGAAGGCGCGGAGATCTTAAATGAGATATGTTTTAATAAGTTTTAAGCATTGAAATCAGATGGAGAAATTGGCATTTTGACTTCTTCAAACTGTTGGGGCATATTTGCGAAAACAGGGGCGTATATCTAGACCTTTCAAACTTTGTGGGAATGTTGTCACGAAGCCCCTGTCTGCAGGAGGAATTTTTTTAAATAACCTTTTTGTCTTTCAATACTTTTTTCTTTTTGTTATTCTTCAAACTGTTGGGGTTGTTGGCACGAAGTCCCTGAGTTTTGCAGGTCGGTCTCTTTTTTAATGGAACTTTATCATCTGTTACCAAAGCATATCGATACTCTGTTCTTTCACTTAGGATTATAAACGATTTCTTTTAACGGTCGTGTAGTACTGTAAGTCTTATCTGTCTGGCCACTTGGACATCTCAGACTGTGTTTTAGAGACTCCATGGGATATACCTGCATATGTATGTAATTACATGGTTATCGGGACTAATTGTTATTTGTTTGTTTTTTGCTGGTTTGTTTGTGTGTTTGATGATTTGTTTCCGGGGTTTTGTCATGGGGGTGAAGAGAAACCTCTACTCCCCTCCCTAAATTGGTAACGAAGACAGTTAAATGGCACAGCACATGTGGAAGGTGATTGGCATTCATTTTACAAAAGTAATACTATTATGTTTTTTGTTATGTATTATACTGTAATGATACTTGTATAGCTCACTTTGAAATAATACATAAAACTAAAATTCCGAGTCGCTAAGGCTCCCTCAACGTGTAATTTTGGTCGATACGCTCCCTCTCCTTGCAATTTGAGTATCACACATATTCAAAAGTGGCAGTAATAGAACATAAACTGTCAATATTTTCAAGTTTATTCAATATTTTCTTTTCACATTTACGCCCAAAATAGTCATGTAATATTTGAATGAGTTAATCAAGTCATGCGCCCGCTCTCAAAAAGTTGCCCTAACGACCTAGGTCATAATGCTTTCCCCCCAATAATATCGCATCCGATGCGACATTTTACCAAGGAGTATAAACTTATGACGCAATAAACCTTTGAACAGTTTGGGAATTTTAATTGCTAAAACATCAATATACATTAGAACAATACGCGCAACACGTAACAGATGTGAAAGCCGAAAGCCGATGTTTTATAGTTCCCTTGTTACCAAATAATGACATAAATTTACAAAGTTCGCCGTTTCTTTTGTAGTGGGAATATCACCATGTTTGCAGAAAATCTAAATATTTCCAAATGCTACACTCAAAGGGACCAATTCCCCTTATGTATGCTTGATATTCGCGAGCAGCCGGCCCTCAAGATCGTTGGGGACTTTTGACTTTGTCTACAATCTCCCTCATTGGATTTATATTACGACATTAAGTTAGTTCTGTCTGTACCCATTGGAAATATAACATATTTGTGTTGAGACTAGTATACTTGACTGACGAGAGATCTCGTACTTGACTGACGAGAGATCATGTACTTGACTGACTAGAGATCTCGTACTTGACTGACGTGAGATCTCGTTTGTATTGAATGCACTTTCCTTTCCTTGATCTTAGTTATAACATTTTTGTGGCAATGTTTGTCAACATAATACGCAAATCATAATTGATTTATGTATTACTGTTTTTTTACTTTATCAATCGATCAGATTGCAAAGCTCTGAAAAAAAACTCGAGAAGTTATCTTTTTTTCCTGAAAATATTCATGTTCAACCAATTTATATTAAAAAATACGTCATATGTCTTTCAGAATTATTTATATGTGAAATTGAAAACGTGGAATGTAATTTGACAATTTACAAGGACAAAAGTAGATAGTCAAATTACTTATATATCGTTATATTGGTCTTTAATAAATACGTTTGATTAAGATTCGAGGCTGAAATGTTAATTGAGCTGAAAAAGCAGAAAACAAATAAAACAAACCTATAAAGACACAGAAAGATATATTATTTAAACATGTTATAAACGTGACATTAAGAAAAATAGTAGACAAGTAGAGGTTAATTCATTAATTCAAGTAATTTATGAAATAATATATAAATACGTACTGACAACTGATTTTTAATTATATTTTTGAAGGTGTATGATAACACGTAGACGCATTCACAATCGACAGCTACATACAAGTACATTGTTTAAGCAAGACAGACTTATGACAGCTTAAAGGGACAGACTCTACAATAATGAGCTGTGACGTTTCTGTAAGACCCCCCCCCCCTCCACACCTTATAATCTATGAAATGTTTTCAAGAGCTAAAGCTGCCAACTTCCCTTGTTTAGCACTAGGCTTGTTTCAAAGAGGCAGTCAAACGTTTAAATTTGGCATCAAACCAACCAATATGATTATCTTGAATATGAAAAGATAATCTTTATATTCTTGAAATGTTCTATAAACGTTTTGTTTTTATCAGTGAACTCCGCTTTTCTGTTTTATTTTTCTGGTTTGAATGATTTCTATTTTTGTTATTTTCTATAATATTCTAAACATATTCATTGATTTTTTCATCAATTTTTTTTCAAACCACAGTATCTCCGAAATAAAAATCTCAATGAGCTAAAGACTGGTTAAGGGAAGCCCTATACCCCGTTGAATAAACCATGAGTCTCTCAAGAGCTGAAATCTGAAAGTTCTTTCTTCGCGTTGACCAAAAGTGTTTTTCATCGTTTTTTTTCTAATTTTAAAGTAAATTCCATTCCCCAATCTAGTGACAAGTGTTCACATTTCTAAGCTTAAACATCTGGTGGAGAGCTTGTTTATTGATCTAACTTCACTGGTGCTCGTTCCTCGAACTGTTATCTTTATTCATTTCTTACAAGAAATCAATTGTCATCTCATGGAATCTCGTGATGTCTGTTTTCATGTCATTGAGAAAAGAGAAGAACAAGCTAATGTAAAGTAAATAATGGTCGGGTGAGGTCATGAGAGGTCGGGTGAGGTCTAAAAGAAAGATTATAGCTATCGTAACACTGTACAATAGCATTAAGAACGAGATAAAAATAAACAGATTCAATCACAATATCGTGACGGATGATAAGGAAGGTGGTAAAGTGGTTGTGTCATATTCCTGGAAACACAAGACGGTGTACATATTAACGTGCTGACTGACGACCGAGTCAGAGGAGAGTGGCAGACAAAATGCTACACTTGCACGTGATTCAGATACGCGCCCCCGAGGCATCCACGCCTCTTCAACCGACATAAAGGATAAAATTTCTCTCTCTCTCTCTCTCTCTCTCTCTTTCTCTCTTTCTCTCTCTCTCTCTCTCTCTCTCTCTCTCTCTCTCTCTCTCTCTCTCTCTCTATATCGTTCGTTCACTATGTTTTTCTCACCTGTAAATTACCTTAAACCTTCAATTAAGTGTCTTTGATAAACTTCACCGTCCTCTGTAGTTCTGTCAGGGGCCAGGGAGTTTAACATTCAAATCAGTGGGTTCTGGCCAGTGTGTCTTCCTTTCGGTAGGACTGGAACTGTAGGACATGTTTTGGAATTGGAATCATATTAGCTTCCCTCCATTACTGGGGTACTTCACCTGTCTTCCATCTTATATTCAATATCTCAAGGATCGTGTTAAGAGCTCCGCTTCCAAGGTTTTGAATCATCTCATTTGTCACTCTATCTGTCCCTGGGGAGTTTTTCCTTTTCGGCTTGCTGATAGCAAGATTTATTTATCTGAGGGTGATTTATGTGCTCATTAGTCAATCCTCCTCTGACTCCATTTCACCTCCGGCGATGTCACTTCTGATCGCTTTCTGCTTTTCTTTACTAATCTCTATAATGCATATATCGGCAGAGGTATTTGCAAAGCTTTCTTGTCCGTTAAACTTTTTCCATCTTTATGGAGTGTAAAATTCGTGTTTTTTTCTGTATTTTCGTAATTAAGTCAGGAAAAGGGTGGAATAAGAGTCTGTGAAGAAAGAGAGAGCCTGGTCTTTTCGGCCTCTTACTGCACACCCTACCAGGTAATAGGCGGACACCATTATTTGCTCCCCTCTGATGGAGGGGCCCCTGTCCGCAGGGGCAGTTGATATCAAATTAACTGATTTCTTGTGCTCAATAAAGTCCATCTCCTTAGAACATTTACACATGTTGACATACATATCAATACTCGGTTATCACTGTTACTTTATATTGCAAACATTTTCCTTTTGCAGAAGGAAACATATAAGTTTATACAGACAATAAGTTCGTGACCAGAATTTAGTTACGGTGATTAATGTTCTTAAAGTTTTATAACTGTGTCGTGAACATCAGGCTTTGACGATTTGAATTTGAAAAAATCTAAATGCTCACTCAAATAAGATGTAACTGTATGGAATAACCAAGGTTACAGAGCCAGAGCCCGTGAGCTGAAGCCAGAATAATTTGTACGGGTTGAAGTCGTTCAAAAAACGTTAAAACAATCATGCAGCCGCACAACCAGAAGATTCTACAACACAAAACTGCTATGCCATCAAAGACATGTAACTGCAGATACAAAGACAAATGGCCTCTTGACAATAACTGCCAACAAAATGACGTTATTACCATGTGAGCACCACAGACAGTAAGAAATACATAGACAGCACCGAAAACTTCAAAAATGAATGAATAGTGTATGTATATGCATTCTCGATGCACTCTTCGCTAATTTGATTTTATCAAATCTTTTTTAAGAAACGCAATCGAAGTGACCTAATTGCCTTTTGATGCTGGATAGTGGAGAGCAGACGGTCCTTGAGATGTGTATTTTTGACTTTGATGGCTACAATCTGCATCTTCGGATTTACATTCCAAAATTAAGTTCTTTATGTATTCATTGGAAAGATAACATCTTTGTGTTGAGACTAGTATACTTCACTCTGTCGATATTTCTTATTTCCATGGGATGGAATTTCCTTTTCTTTGTTCTTTGTTATTAAGTTTTGTGGTTGTTCTTGCCAACACAATACACGAATATGAATTATAATTGATTTATCAATAGGTCACTTGAATAAGTTCGGAATTGGATTTCGTGAATTTATCACTATTTCCTGGCTATGTTCAGATTTGAGTCATTATATTACAAAACTAGCAACTTAGTCGCTTCGGTGTTACCCGACTTTCTCTAAAAAAAAGCTTAACAGAAACAGAAGAAGAAGAACAAAGTATTCAAAGACCAATTTCACCATTCTATTTCCAATGCATAAATACTTTTTAAAAGGACCCCTTGCCAAAAATCAGGCGCTCTGCGCCAATATTCCTATAGTTTGAAAAGTATTGATACGCCCCTGCACTCGTATAACAACTTACATGCTGAACATACTTTGTTCTTTCGCATATCGTGCGTACGTCATGGAATTTCTCGGAGTGTGCAGGGGTAGTAATCAAAACAATCAGTAATATGGTGATTTATACTTTCTTGAAATGTATAGTAAAATACTCAACAATACTAAAAAAAAGCGTAGAATGTACCAAATTACGCCAAAGGCACTCAAAAACAACCTTTGATATGTAAATAATCCCGTGTTAAAAGTTAGCTCAGCTAAATCCAACCACGGACTTCGGAGTCACTAATCATAACGCAAGCAAACATACACACAAAAAATTAAGTGTATACTGTTATAGATGGAAATTGGGTAAACTTTGGAAATGGAAACTTTGTTGATTAATAAAATCAAAAAAGTGAAATGTTAGTTTGAATTTTAATAATTCTGAAATGAGAGAAGACAGGTTATAAAGGACTTGATAAAAACAATAGGAAAAGACAAATGTTGATAAATGACTTACATATATATCGGTGTA
Source organism: Clione limacina (assembly GCA_032362205.1). Lineage (NCBI taxonomy): Eukaryota > Metazoa > Mollusca > Gastropoda > Pteropoda > Clionidae > Clione > Clione limacina. The sequence goes on from JAUUEB010180542.1 coordinate 7,086, forward strand.
TGGTCATTTAATACCTAATAATGATTACGAATCAAGTTCCAAAAGTTAATTGACCACAGAAGGTATAACATGATTCAATTACAAAAGATCTTGGAGAGAACGGCCTTCTCTAGAAACATTAGAGTTTTAAAGGCGCATCAAGCTTCAGTAGATAAGCAGCTCAAGAGTGTTTCGGGGAATTATCATCGTTTTAACACGTTCAATCATGATTATATTAAGACACAGGAATACATATCTAAACATAATATAACATCAATATGAAATCAAGACAAGTATAAGAAAGGCAGAGAAATAATTAGAAAGATTATTACTATTCGCGTTCATATTTTTTTCTTATTTACAAAATAATGACATTTGAGGAGGTAATAAGATTCGTCTTCTATGATTTCTATAGTAAAATGATTCACCGTCTGAATTACAAAAACGTCAACAAGAATATAAATATATATATATATGTATATTAACTTCCATTATAGTTGCTTAAAATACTGATTTATGAACTGAAAATAATTTTTAAAAATTGGAAAAAGAATATTGCCAGTGATTAATATTCATTAAGTTTGGTCGTTTTGCAACGTTTACAAGTTAGGATAACTTATTTTTAGGACACCTGAGCGTGGAAGCAATGTCTATTCCTGACACTTAATTATGATTAGTAGTCTATTTTGAGTCATAAATATTCCAAAACTAGCTCAAGATTTGGTAACCAGAATCAGTTTTGGAAGAGTTGGTCACCTAAATAACAAATGATGGATGAAATTAGCGACAACTCGGCTCTACTTCAATAAATTGTGATTAAAAACATGGCACCCCCACCCCCGCTCTTACTTCTGTTCCGTCCCGTAATAAGTCAGGCAATTTCATCATTTGTTTTTCTCGTGACCCAAATTGATCCATTGAATAGAGTGAGGTTAGAATTAGTTCCGCTCTCACAAGAGGATTTTGGGTATTTGGGAAATCGATGTTGTAACAAAACAAAATATATTGGCTTTGTGTGTGCTCTGAATTAGTTAAATAAAGACTTAAGTAAGATACGTTTCTGTAGTCGAGTAAACTTATCTTTTGGCCTAGTCGGTTATTAGCTACTGTGAGTTGTATGAACAGAGACTCATTATTTGAGAGGTATATATCCTTATTGTTAAATAATTATAATCATGGTTTATTTAAATAAGGAGAGACATGCACAATACGATGTGCCGGCTGATCAATAGTCGAGTAGAATTATTGTTTAGCCTCATGCGTATTACCTACCGTCAGTTGTTCTCTTGTAGTATAAACACTCGTTATCTAGTTGTATAAACACTCGTTATCTAGTTGTATAAACACTCGTTATCTAGTTGTATAAACACTCGTTATCTAGTTGTATATATCATAAATGTTAAATATATAATAATAAATTATCTTAATAAAGGAACACATTACAATACCGTCTGCCTGTCGTACAGTAGTCAAGTAAAATTGTATGTAAGCGAAATACTTTTAGCTACCAGAAGCTGTATGTAAGTATATAAAAAATACGTTATCTTACCCTAGGGGTCTATATTTTGAATTTTTAAATAAATAATTTTCAATTGTCTAAATAAAGAGATCAAATTAAAATACAATCTGCCTGTCGTTCAGTAGTCGAATAGAATCCTCTGTAGGCCACTACTCTTAGCTACTGGAAGTTGTAGTTAAGTATGTACTGAGTCTTGTTATTGTCTGTATAGGAAGCAAGTCAATTTCTTATTGTTAATGACAACCCTGGTATAACAGCGAGGTTTTAAGACCAGACACATTATCATCAATATTTAAGTAACGTTTGTCATTACTGTATTTTAGTTATGTTGGCTTTCATCTAACTTTACTTTATCATTCAATTTTAAATAAGAGACTGATTAAGAGACAAAAAGAATAAAACAGATGATATAAAGAAATTATATTAACGTTTTCGTCGCTAGAGTTGCGTCGACATAGTCATTTTTACTTTTCATAATCTAGTTTCCATTTTTCATTGTATTACAGTTCTTTCACAAGTGAAAAGTGAATAATAAATGGTGATGAATCCATGATACATCCCGATAAACGCAAGGTGCGTAATAGCTATCTTCGAGATAGTTCAAGGTTTGCTATTACTTGTCAGATCCAGTTTTAGAAGACTATATACCTTAAATAACCAAACAGCGATGAAATTGGCCTTACTTTGATAAATTGTGCTTGTACTTATTTGTAAATAATTGTGAATATATTGTGAAGTTAGGATGATATGTTGACGTGTAAGAGACTACATGGCCTACTATAGGAATACGGCTCAATAAATTGCATACAAGAGTAGATAATTTGCATCTTGAATCTGATTTTTAAGAACAGCCTGCAAACGAACATCACCAGTTTATTTTAAAGGAAGTTTGGTGTATCCTCAATATTTTCTCTGTAAAATACGCACCAAAAACTAAAAACCTTATAAATATTTTTAAAGTCGGCCGATTGTCACTAAAAGCTTAACCACATATCCGGTTATATCGACCAACGTTTTGTGACAGTTTCAGATTGATTGAGTCAAAACTGTGGCTGTAATCCCATTGCATACAAACACAGCCAGCCAGCCAGCCAGCCAGCCAGCCACAATTAAATAAATAAGTAAATAAACAAAGAGATTTTGAATTTTATTTTGTAGATAAGTACAATACCAATGTTAATATAGGAACAAAAATGGTGTATTCGATACTCATTATGAACTAAGAAATAACGCCAATACTTTGTGTTCTATTTGTAGAAAAATACGTGTATTTAAAGCATAAGCAAAGTCGCCAATTCAATTAATGTTCTATTTATAGCCGAAGCAAATACGATTCTACCCAGTTTTTTTTTCATTTACAAAGCTCTTTAAGAGAAAAACGAATATATAAGAAAATGAGACTCCGATAATATGTAGCAATAGGGTTTTCTGCATTTTAACAGTGTTTTCGGAAGTGTTTGTTTCAAAAAGCTAAAAATTGAATAGGGGGAGTGGGTTCTCCTGATTTGCCAATTGCAAATGTAGTATCGAACAGCCGATTCAGTACGTACACACGTCACGGATATCGAGTGAACACAGATAAAAGCATATTGTCGAGGGACTACTTTTTTAACATGACCATTGTTATATTTCCAAGATAACGCTTGAGTGATATCGTGTCAAGGTCCGTTGAGTGAGACCGAGACACACCATCAAGATGGACCCACTTATAATTTACATATGATTCATGATGCAGCGCATGTCATTGACTAGACTTTTTTACACATTATTTCCTCCTGTTCCCCTGAGATTGTTCAGCGAGGAGTGGAAGATGAATATATATTAAGTGTACAGAAATAGAGCATATATTCCCGTCTCCTGAGGGACTACTTTTTATACCTTACCATTGTTAAATTGTCCTTATGTAAGACGACTCTTGTGTGATATTGTGTCAAGGTCTGTCTTACGATATGCCCACGTTATAAATGATTCGTAACATAGACTACTATATTTTACTCCTATAACCTCCTATATACACTAGGAAGTAGAAATGCCATCCTCTTTAGCATAAGAATATTAAAAGAACACCCGATCAGAGAAATGAAAGAATTAAGTCACCATGATGTTCAATGCATGTCTATTTATTCTAGAAAATTTTCACCATAGTCATTCAATATTATATTTGAAAAAAACGTTTATCAAATTTTAGACCGAACATTAAACTTTGAACAACAGAGACATGTTTATTTGGTTAAGTCTTATTCTTATGAAGTACCTGAGATCATGAGAGTGTTGTTGTTAATCGGTTGTTTTAATCTGAATCGTGTCTAGAAGACGAGTGAATTAAATGAATAAAATGGTCCTGTGAGGCAAATAAGGCTTGATCGATTCTATAGATGGGCTGAGGTCATGCGCACGTTTGTCTTTGGATTAGCCAGCAGGAAGGCAGCTGCCATTATTGATGTGTGATGCTGATTGTGTTGCTAGGCTACGAGAAGGAAACGAGTTAAAGAGGGAAAATGGTTTGTTTCGTTCGCTGCGGAGAGATGGTTAACAAGATGCATACATTTTTGTTATGCCTGAATACTGACTGACCTCTTACTTTCGTCTTTTTCTACGTATGTAATTTGAAAACATGTTAAAAACATGTGTACGAAACCTTCGAATTTAAAATGAGTAGTGTAGATTGTAAATTCCCTCAGGCCAACCGATTAAGAAAGATATATCATGGTATCCAAGTGTGTCCTAGCCGTACCTTAGTCTGTATGTGTGTGTGTGTGTGTATGTGTGTGTGTGTGAGAGAGATTTAGAGAGGAATTGTGAAGATGGAACATTTAGATTAAAGCTGCGTTCTGATAAAAAGACAGGACAATGGTTTCCATTATGTTATCTGCCCCTGATGAAACATGCCCATACAAAGAAAAACAAAGCCATAACGAACAGTGACGTCACACAATGTCTCCCGTTTTCTGGCTATTCACTATAAGAAGCCATGTCTATGATACAAATTTGCGTAGCGAGAAACGTAGCCCAATAAAGGCTTTCATAAAGTAATAAAACCTGTAGATTTAACACGGTTGCGCCCCATTTACGGCTGACATAGCAGTGTTAATTTTCCTTTCAAATTATTTCCGGATTAGTTCTGTAAGGTTGTGAATTGTGATTTTACACCAAATAAAGACGTAATCCGCATCTAACAGTTTCTATTATAAGTTGTTAAATGCGGATGGCCATGCGAGAGCCTAAAAAAAATATTCTCCAAAAAGCGCGGTATCATATCTTCTCAAGAGTAAATAATTTATGTTTTCATTTAAAAGTCTTTTATAAGTTGGTAATTATTTTAACATTATTGGTGGTAAAGGTTGTTAATGTCTGTGTCTAAATCTGTTATTTATTTTTTTCAAGAGTAAATAATTTATGTTTTCATTTAAAAGTCTTTTTAAGTTGGTTATTATTTTAATATTGTTAGCGGTAAAGGTTGTTAATGTCTGTGTCTAAATCTGTTATTTATTTTCTTGTCATGTCTCTAACATTTGAATGAGAACAAATATGTGACCGAAAGCAACACGTTTTCTGTAACATGTTTGTTGTCCTTCAGCCTTCGACCGGGAATTCTCAATATTGTCATCTATTTCTGGCGCTGATGCGCACTGCACAGCTTGGGCTATCTTATGAGTAGTGAGGTCCACAACACGTACTATCGCTCTCTACCAATATACTATATACGCTATATAACAACAGCTTCTGTCTTCTGTGTTGACTTTGACCTCTTTGGACGAACTATTTTATGTAAATGAGTATGTAAATGATAAAATAGTCCGTTGAATCAGCATCATTAATATCCATTGATTTGTGTGGGAGACGGTGCGGTGGAGAGGTTATAGTGCCAGGATTTTGAAAATTCGAACTGTTTTTCTCTGGGGCCCGCCATTCATTCAGCCTCGTATTGGTGTCCGGACGTGAGTAACGATTATCGATCTACAATCACAACTCCTACTCACACTGATCTCCGCGCACTAGTGAAACCTTCAGTTTGACATCGGTTGGGTACTGTTTACCCACCCCCTCCCTCCGATGAGGTTAAATGTCTTGCGAAATGGTCAATTACGGATTTGCGCGAGGTGGACAAAGTTCGCTTTTCGCGATCTTCTAAGGATATGAAGTATTATGAAAATAAAGAGTGTGGGTGTGCCGTTATGCGATTATTTTGGCCTGATATAGACCAAATAGGTTTTATGAAATTGATCTTTTCAGCCAATTAGAAACCCTGATTATTCAACCTGCTTGGGCCTACTATTCAACCTGCTGGGCCTACTAATCAAACTGCTTGGGCCTACTAATCAACCTCCTTGGGCCTACTAATCAACCTGCTTGGGCCTACTAATCAACCTGATTGGGCCTTCTAATCAACCTTGTGAAAATCTTACAACAAAAACAAATGCCACATTATTTCTCATGAGATAATAATAATATTTATTTATTTTCCTTCTATAATTGATAAATATGATTATGCTAATGATAGTGATATTTCATGTCAGCTGCAGACAGAGACATAGCATTTGAAAAGCCATTCTCCGTTTTGTTTAATTGCATAATGTGCGACTTTATCTCCTGTCGGGTCACGGTGTTTTCTTTTTACTTGATCGTGACTGGCCGATGGCCAAATTACATGTTGTTGGTGACGCAATGGTGACAGTTATTTACATGATGCCTGTTTGGAAATGAGACAACGCCTCCCACGCTTTTTGACCTGTATGTTAATGTGTATAAATGTCAACATGTTAACAAATTTGAGGGAGAAGATATTGGGCTACAAAAAGTGACCCTCAGTTTTAGGATATAATAATTTTACGAATAAGTTAGGCAGTTTCTGTTTCAGTAACACAGTTTCTGTTTCAGTAACACAATTCTGTATCTGAATTAGTCCCAAATCTTGAATACTTTAAACGTTTTTCAATTTTTAAAATTTCGCGAGTCCATCCCTTGGCAAATACAATTTTAGCGCCAATGAAAACTGGGCAACAACAAGGTTTTGGACATCAAAAACTCTTTAATACCTATTTTCACATGACATCGACCCCTTTGAGCCAGGGCCGCCAATCAAAATCACCACAAACCTTAAATCGACCGTATTAGACTTTTGGTATGTCTTTTTAAAAATAAAAATTACTAGAGCTGGCGACGTAGATCCTTTATTGCGAGGGGCTAAATTTCGCGAGTAGCCGACAATTCGCAAAATCTAGAACCTCGCAACTAAGGATCTACGTTGCCGATTGACGGCTCTAGTAATTTTCTAGAACCCGGCGACAACGATGGCGATATTGTTATGTCCTTTCTCTTCGGCGACCTTATTGCCTTTATTTGACCATCAATCGATAATCGATATCAAAGTAACAAAGGATGACTACTGACTCGCAGTGTTGTGGTCGGGTAGTTAGGTAACTACCCGGGTGGGGTGGGGTAGCTACCCGAGTTCTGGACCGGAGTCC
>JAUUEB010180653.1:0-14049 GCA_032362205.1 Clione limacina
CCATCATAGCTCTAGGACCGGCTGTATTTGACGTTTGGTGCAGTTTAGAGAGGGCTTACATTTTAGTGTTTCACTTGGAAATAAAGTTTCTATCAACAAAACGTTTAACCTTCAGAAAGAATTCTTTTTTTGAGATAATGTGTGTTGATTGTTTAGAGAATGTTGGGTTATATCCAAGAAAGCCCCGAGTAATTTACCAAATGTCAAACCGTCGCATATCAGGAAAATTGGGTATGAGGTTTTTTTAATTTTTTATTCTAACGAACAAACGAATCATTTGTGAAAGATATAAAAAGATTTACTTTGAATATAAAAATGTTGTAACAGGTTTTTGCACTATGCTAAAATAACGTTCATTGAAAAAAACTGATGGTCACATATAAAGCCACAAATGTTTATTGAACTTTTCAATGTAAGATTTCGTATTTCAACTGCAATGAGACATAATGTTAAATACATTGATCAGTCATTTTCTTAATCCCTTGATCAAATACCTTCTACATATAATCAATCGATGAGATTCAATTGTTTGTTAAAAATCAGGGGAGATCAACAGATTACAAGGCAGAATAAAGTGTACGCAACCCTAGAAAAGTATGATGATATTAAGCGAAAATTCTTTCTAAACTTTTTTTTAGAATACAACTAGAGTATCCCCAGTATCCTATAATCCCCTTTCAATAACTTTATGAATTTTTTCTAACTAGGAAAAAGGGAAAGCACAAAAATAGCTATCTAACGTCATATAATGATTTTGAACTCGTTTTTGGTGTAAGAAGAATTTGAATTTGCTTCAAAATAAAAATTAAACTGTTATTCTCGCTAACGTAAAGGTCAATTGTTGTTTATAACTGCTTACAAAGTACTATAATTTTTGTGTCAGTAAATCCAAATGCTTTGACTCAAAGTCGTAGTTATTTATTGACTGGACCTTAATTTGTTAATTGTTTATTTTTCTGTTGATATTCCTTTTATTATTTCCTAAGCCAGTCCGGAAGATCGTCATTATTTTATCTATAACATATTTCTACAGGTCAAGTGCATTTGCAGTCAAATAACATTATAAAAGTATCAAAAAGGTTATCTTAAAGTTATTTTTTTGTTCTTATACCTTTAAGAAATAGCATATGTCCATATTTTAAAAAAAATATTTCCTAGTTTGTTTCGTCTGACACAGCAAAACCAAAGTTAACTTTTATAATATGAAATATGCTTAAATTTATTGCATTTAATTTAAGAAATATGCTTAGGTTCTTGTAATTAGGGAAGATGGTATCTAATATCCATATTATTTTATTTTTCGGCTGAAAACTTCTAATTTAACGATATTAAATCATAACTTGATCTTTAACGTGCGCAATGAATAGCCGATCGAACCTGGAGAGTATCTTTCGCCATGGGTGTACGTTTTCTATGACTCAATGATTTCTCTATAACCAATGTCTCATAGATAAATTGAACAACAAAAACAATACTTGTTATTTTGATGCGATTCCTGATCATTATTGTAGCTCAAATGTCACCATTTTAAATTCAATTATAATGTAATACACAACGACCTTGGGTCAGAATCAGTGTCAAGACCTATACACTGGGTATGATCAATTGTCGTAGATTTTATTAATATATATGGTACAACAATAAGCAGTACCACTGGCTCACGTTTGCAACTTACATAGAGCAATACAGTACTGTCTTAAATATTTAGTTGGGTCCTTTCATTAAGAGATTGGCGGTTGTCCGACTTGTTATACTGCTATTTGTTACGTGAATGGCGTTTAAATGACCAAAGGTAGACAGATGCAGAGTGCACGAGGCTGTCGTAAAATTTAAATTTAAATCATGAACGTTTGGATTGATGTTAATGTGGACCACTTATATATCATGATATGTTTGCTTTGTTAGGTGTAAAAACTACAATAAACAAAATAAAACATACAATAGCAATCTGATGTATTAATAACATTTTTTAAACACATGGAAACTATTCACGTTTGTTTGATGCAACCTCATTTCTCTCACGTATGACATAATGTTTTTGCTTTGTTTGGAAATTTATTGTCTGGAGATCTAAGAACTGGCAGCATAATTTGATACCAGAATATGTCGTCTGATTCTGTCATGTCGACTGACCTAATATTATCATTTATTTCAAATATACAATTTTTTTCAGATAAACTCAACATTAAGATACGATATCAAAAAGAGAATAAGCAAAAAACAATGTCCTTCTGACTGCATTGAACTATATGTCCATAAAATCCCATACTATATTTTAGCAACAAACGGAATATAAAAGTTTGTTCTAGAATACTCCGTAGCTACTTGTGTTCAAGTACAGAAATAAAAGATGACGACTACAATTACTGCAACGTAATGTTAGACATTTGTTTACTTTACGCTAAGCGGTCTAAAAATAGGGATAAAAAACGGGAGGCATTTTAAATTGCTACCAGTAATAGCTCTTCAACGCGGAAGATACAAATTTCAATTCTGGAAACACTGTAGCGTCTCCAATAACGGCCAATCAGCTGGCTATTTGCGCTACGTTATCTATCTTGACCCAAACGAACTGACATATCTTCTTTCTGAACTTCCTGGTAAGTGTATAAGGCGTCTCAAATATTTTTGATTATTTCAAAAAGTTTTGTTTTTCTTTGCTTGAACGTTATTGTGTCTCTAGCCAAACAGCCTTTTAATGAACGCAGTTTTTTATGCGTGTATTGTACACTGCTGTAAGACTCGGTTTCATGGTGATTTGTTTAGGGTAAGAGATGGTAAGTTTTGCAACCTTTTTTCAAAATATTTCTTTTGCAATCCTTTTTTCTGTGCACTTTTTGTTCACATGCATTTTTGGGGGGAATAACACTTTTAAACTGGAAATCCTTTGGTAAAAATGTTGCCACTTTTTAATATGATCCTCGGCATCTTAACGGAAGTACACAAAAGAGGCACAAGAATGCACATTGTGTACCAGACATATAGAAGAGGGAGAACTGTGGTTATCTTTGATAAACTGATACTGGTGATGTAGTATTTGCTGGGAGGGGGAGGGTATGGCTTTATTGATAACCCCCGGTCTCAAGTATTTCATCAATGAAATAAGTGGTCGATTGTCAAGCGTTCTAAAAAATTTAAGAACTATTATCTTAAACCCTTGAACATGTTTGAATGAAAATTAAAACGATTATTCGTCAAATTGTAAATACTTCAAGGAAGAATATAGCAAATTACATGAATTCTTTTAAGTCAATGGGGTCAACAATGCCGTCATTCAATTTATTTATAACTTTAAACTTAGAATACATAGTTTTTCGATTATCTCAGTCCTCTTTAGAAATCTATAATTGCAATCTCAATAAATAACTATTAAGTAATGCACACAAAAAATAACATGTTTTAACAAATCATGTTAAAAAACGAGTACATTATTGATGACATGTGTACACTAAACCCAAACTTGATCTAATGTGTCAAGGAATTAAGAATATGGATATAAATTCATGACTTAAGGTGTCCTCTTTGTATTCTTCTTTGGTGTTAAGTAAAGGTTATACTATGAATTGAGATTCTCAGGTTAACAAATACTCTTTATTTCAAACCTTCCCTATCAAATTAAGTACGGCTTTCTCAAAAATTATCAATAAGTGGTTTCATCAAATTATTGGCGGTCATCTTGAAAAACGACCTTTCCAATTGTCCAATTTGGATTTTTTTTCTTTTTTTTCAACCCAAAATCTAGTGAAAACAGCAAACAAATCTTTTGTAGCAATTTGTCCTGGGCTACCTCCTTTTTCCGTAGATGTACTCGACTATTACTCTTAGCAGTAGATGCCAAACTAAGTAACGATTTGATCCATGTGATGGAAACAAATTTGAGCGTTTCTTTTGTCAACCTGGCAGTTATAAAATGAACGATAACTCTATAATAACTAATGGATATTTATGGCGAACCCTTCTATAGAATGGTATATGATGTAAGGTAAAAAAATGTAATGAACAAAAGAAAACCTGCAATCATATTATTATGTATGAATCTTTTTTGATGATTTTGAAGCTTTTGTCGATTTGTCAGAGAAGGTCCAGTTTCCGAACAAAGAAATCGTTTACTTTCATTTGATATTGAAACCACATTTCTTTCCCGTCTAGTATTGTAATTGCATCGTTTGTAATTTTCTTGTCTGAAGATCCTTGATCTGATTTAATATTGACGTCTGATATTGTCTGTGAAACTGATTTTTTGTATTACTCATTTAAAGGTCTGAGATATTTGCAATCAAGGCAATGCAAATGTACAATTTCTAAAGATAAACACAACCTCAACAATATATATTGAAATGGTGTATAAATAAATGAACATAACCGTTTGACTGTATTGAAATCTATCGCTACAACAGACTATCAGTTACTTTGCACAGCCGAGGTATTAACGTTATTGTACTAGACTATCAAAAGGTTTCAGCTTAAATCATAACATCAATCATATAAAATATGTGTTATCTTCACGCTCGCCACACGACAATGTGAATAACAAACCTGGGAGCATGTGAAATAGTCACCATTTATTAAAAGGTTTCGAGTAAGATAGAACGTTTTTGATAAAACCGGCTTGTGTGATATGTATATTTAGTTTGTTGGATAATATTCTCATGACTACTGAATACGCAACTAGAGGGTTTAAAAGTACGTTTGTATTTAGTTTTCGACTAAACATAGTTGACTTAATTCAAAGAAAGCGAATGATACAAAAATAACAAGTTATCTTTATTAAATGTAGTTAATGCAGAAATCTAATCTCGCTATCCTCTTTGTTAATTTGAATTGTAATCGCTACCATACGAGTTCTTCAATGTGAATGATAAAGAGTTGAACACGCAAGTTGTGTAATTGGATATAGTAAAACAGCTCTGCAGTTTGTAATTTGCGCTTTGCAGTCTATTACTACCAATCATCCAACAGCAATACTCTAGTAGTTCTTAATTTTCTGGTAAGTACAAAAGACGCGTTTCTAATGCTTCCACCCTGAAATGTATAACTTTTAAAAATATTTCATTTTTCAAGTCGGATATCAAGCAGAATGTGTAGACTCAATTGTTTAATGCGCTAGCAATGTTTATGCTTTCTACACGATGAACCGAGTTCTTCTTACAGCGAAAAGATGCAAGGTAATTATACAGATTGAAAATGAAAATAAATATAATATGTAAACTGAATTACTTAAACAATTTAAAGTAATGGTTTCTACTTTGTTTACAACTTGCCAGATTGAGAAAAAGAAAGTAACCCGATGGTTTATTAATGAACACATGAAGCGTTGGCTTCATGAATTTGTTGAACAATGAATAACCTAGTGCAAGCTATACAACACACCATTGTACTATTATGAGGGTTTTGTCAGCTTGACTTTGAATTGTAATATCGGTTCATGACTTTGAACCTCTGTCCGGCTCTGTTCGAAGTTTTGCGCGGTTCAAGAGGGCTTTCACATTAAGAGCTTCAAATTAAAAAAAAAGCTCTCCATCAGTTATGCAGGTTTTTCTAGATAGGGATGCTAAACGAGCCGTTTAACCAATAGAGAAAAATGCGATTTTGATAATTACCTCTTTCAATTCTTGTAGACAATGATATATTAAGCAAGGCGAAAAGTACATGACATATTATTGTAAATATATTATCGACAAAATAAAATATAGAAAGTTAAATATATTTCAATATTTAACTCCCGTAGCTGAATTCATACAGCGTATACAAAAGTATACATATCAACAAAGTATTTACTGAATTCATAATAATAGTTTAATCGTTATTCAAAAACGGCCATTAATGATTCAAAATATCAATGTTTATATAACGACAAACTAGTTTGATTTTATGTACATTACGGTTCAAACGTCAATAAAAGCATATAATATGTTATTGTTCAAAGCGATCGATAACGTATATGTATATCTAGCTGCACCAACAGTTTAAAAATTGACTGTTTTGAACACAGGCACTTCGGTTAGTTCTTGTGATGATTGAACCACTCGTTGAATTCATTACATTGTCATTCATCCAGATGTTCTTACTTTTACAAGAAACATGAGTTTAGAGTAATGATATTTATATAATGTAATGTTCCAGCACATCGCTAAATATCAACAACTAAATAATTCAAGACGAAACCATGACCGCTCTGTTTTAAAACCATCGCCTGTAGGTGAACCAATTAAACATTGTTTAAGAAATTCTGCATATACGGTGATTAACATTGAAACATCGCAAAACTTGATCGTGCCCTTTTTTCAAAAGTGGAAGAACACCCACAAATAGCAATGGAAAGGATTGATATATTCCATGATACATCGCTATGAAGCAGAAGTAATCCAAGAGATTGACATACGCTTTAATGAAAACTGATACTTTTTACCAAGTCCCCTTCCTCACAGTGCATACTGCTAGACTGACTTGTAGTGCAGTATGTCTTACTTCGAAATTCAAATGATTAAAACCCTAAGATCACTAGAACATTCAGGTCAACACTCTTCCAGCAGTCTACAGATTGGCAGGCATTGTATCCCCACACATTTTTCGTGAAACTCAAACTAGGACACAAAAATACAAACAAGAAAATTGTAAAATTGTATCCACTATGTGTGAACAAATATTTATGTTTTATCTAATTGTATGAGTGTATAAAAGTATGAAATAAGTGTGCAAATCATGTTGTATATCTATGTATGTAAATTTTGTAAAGCGCTTTGAGCCTGACAAGGAAAAGGCGCTATATAAATATGAATTATTATTATTATTATTGTATTTAATGTTTGGTGCAATTCAAGAGGGGCTTACGCACTAAATGTTTCAAGTGACAATAAATCTCCCCTTCGGTTATTTTGGATTTGGATTTACTAAAAAAAGATGATTAACAAGACCTTTAAGATTAGAGAATATCTATGATTGAAGAGAATAGTAGGTTTTAAAATAACAGACTGACCTGAAATATGTTAGCAAGGCATATTTTAGCGGTAATTATATAAGTACATGAAATGCGAATTTATCCCTCAATCTCCTAAAAATCTATATATTTGCTTTTTACTTTGCTAACAGAAACAAATTACATAATATAATGTTTTTAAAGAATTATAAATTTGTGTCATGAAATGCAAATGCTGCTACCTTTTCAAAGCCTTAATTGTTTTTTTTTTGCTTGAAATATGGGATGGCTGTTCTTGTTGTTGTTCTTGTTGTCGTTTATTGTTAAAAACTGTTTTATGTTTGTCCTCAACACGTATTAGAAGGTCATCAGTGTTTAAACGATTACTTTTTTGTACTTCAACAGTTGTTACCTGGTCGATGTCACTTGTGATCGATAATTAAATATACTTTCATATCAAACATGGAAAAATATAAATTCCCCAAGGAAACGTATTTTGTAGTTTGTTTCGTCTTACACAGGGAAGATGATGTTTACTCTGATGATATATATGACTGACTAGAGCTTGTATTCGACGTTGGCCAAGATTTCACGTTTTCCATAAGATGGTGACAAAACTCTCAACCTTTAGAATGAATATTATACCCTCTTTCGCCGTAATCTCATATGAATACAGTAGAGACATGTCTTGTTTTCTTGCATAAGTTTTGAAACAGAAGTTACCCTACAATAGCTTCTGATGTTTTCTTTCAATTTTGATTTTTTTATCGCTTTGTCAGAAAAAATTCCAATCTTCATACATGTAAATCGTTCGCGTTTATTTCATTTTGCAAACTCATTTCTCTCGCGTTTGGCTTCACGTAATTTCCTCGTTAAGATGTTTCTTGTTTGGTGTTCTTAGGATTGACAACATGGGTTTGGTTCCGTAAATCAAAATATGGTATTGTCTGTCTAGCTGACCTATGTTTATCATTATTTGCAAAGTCTTAAGGATTTGCAATCCAATAAAAGCAAATGTACAATTCCCAAAAGATAAGCTCATGCGGAACAAAATATATTGAAAAGTGTATAACATAATGAACGATGCCCGTCTGACTGTATTGAAATATTTGACTAGAAACACTACCGTTTTGTAAGCAACTAAATGGACATTAACGTCTTTGTACTGGAATACCTCGTGTCTTATTGCGTTCTAGCAAGAAAAAAGATGATAATGTAAATAATAATCAAAAATAGTAAAAATCATAAAAGACATTTGTTCACAATACACTTTGTGCTCTTAGAATGGGATGACAAAAAAATAACATTTCGAATCGATACCAGTACGATCACTTCAACGCGGAAGTGGAATACGAGAAAACAACAATAGCTCATCAAATAACTGCTCATCAGCTGGCTATATGTGCCATCTTGTCTATTTTGATCCAACCAGCCAGCGAGCAAGAGAGCCAGCGAGCCAGCAAGTCAGCCAGCCAGCCATCCAACAAGCTAGCTAGACAGCCAGCCATCCAACCAGTCATCCAACCATCCATCAAACTAGCCATCCAACCAGCCATCCAAACAGCTAGCCATCCAGCCAGCCAGCCAGCCAGCCAGCCAGCCAGCCAGCCAGCCAGCCAGCCAGCAAGCTAGCCAGCCAGCCAGCCATCCAGTAAAAAAAAGTTCAATTTTATGAATTAAATGACTCGGAAGTAATGTTTTTATGGCTTTTAAGATAAATCTACGGTATTCAATACATTCAGTTATAACTATTGTGTTAAAATTCATGTTTGCACATTAATACCATTATATTGAATCACGTATTATTAAAACATTTTCAATTGTCAACTTAATGTCTAATTTTCTAAAATCGTCAAAAAAGTTACTTTTTGTATTGAAAAGTCCCTAAAATACGCCATTCAGATGGTCATCCTAAATTGTGACAAATACTCAAATTTCCCATGGATGTGGCAAAGCTTAGTGCTAAGACAGTTTTATAGAATTTATAAGTTTATCTATTAAAAGGAATCACCAGGGTGTCGTCACAGTTTGGCTGCTATTTCATAGTTCTTACATTTCCGCCATTGTGTTAAATCATTTTGTTTGTCCAAGTTGTCCTTTATAGGGGTTTAGTGTAGGCAAAACCTTGACTAGTTCTTGCTACATTATATTGTTTTATTCCAAGATTTGTAGATATAGTTGTTTGGATTTAAGTACCCGTTCTATGTAAACTATCTTACCAAAATTGCAGGGTTCATTTTCCGTTCCTTAAGAAAACAAAATCTAAACAGCTTACGCAACTTGTCCTATAATATGGCCACTACTTTCACAAATATTTACATATATATATATATCTTGATTCCTTATTGCTATGGAAATGTGTTACACATATGTAATGAAAAACATAGTACCTTTAAGTGGTAATTTTGAGGATCAAAACCTGATTGGCCAATGTTTACCAACACAAAAGACTCAAGTCAGTCTGCTGATTTCTTTGTTCATGATTTTATTAAGGTTATTTTATAATCAAGGAAATAAAAAACAGATGCTTAATTTAAACTGCATGAACTATCCAAACTATATATTTCCCAAGTCCAAATAGCATGCCTCAATTAAACCGTGTAAACTTAATACATATCAATACTTAACAATTGTAGCAGAGGGCGAGACACGCCTGACCAATAATTAAACTCTTAGACCAGTACCTTTATGCGGATACCAAGCCAATTTATTTGTATCTCTTCATTGGGCAGAAATCAGCCTTCTCCCAAAAAACATAGTATCTTTTTAATGTTGCATTTTCGTTGTAGATGTATGGAAAATAAATAAATGGTATTTTCAACCAACACGTTTCTGAATTGATCAAGTTATTTAAAAGTAGAAAAACTTATAGACGAAACTATGATTGAAATATGATTGTAAACATTTCATTTCAGTAGAACCAAGGCCATTTATCATTTTACAATGTTATTCGCATGAAGGAGGAAAAATAATTATGTATATAATCTATATTCCAATTCTTGCAGCCTGGTGTATGACTTCAATCAAATGATGTCGTGAATAACAAAAGATATTTGTGTTTTGACACCTTTTAACCATTTAAACATTTTTTGATATGATTAAACCAAAAGCAAAAATAAATGAACAAAATGCAAATCAATATAATTTTGACATTTCTAATCACATAATCATTATGATCAAATTGTTTGTTGTAAGTTTATTTTTAAAACACAGTTCAAATACAGTTTAATTGTTGGACCAGTAGGTCCTGAAAATGTAAGACCCTTAGTCCTTCCTTAGCATTTCCTTCCTAATATATTTTTCTCAAAAACGTTTATACAATCTTACGTTTTACAGACACATAGTAACAAAGTGTCCTAGAAACAGGCTATGTTACGTGTTAAATTTCGACAAATTATATCCAGTAAAGATAAAGTCAAGATTTGCGCCAAACTGAGAAATCAAAATATCATTGCTTTAAATGTCATGAAATACCTCTTGCTAATTTAACTCATTTTGCAAAACCGAAGTTTTATCTTTTCTTTCATTTTCTTTCGTCTGAATTGTTGTATATCTTTCTTCTTCTTTTTCGTGATGTCTAAACAAGTACAAAATAGTGAACACTAGTAGAAGTTATGGGGAATGTGGGTGTTAGTAGGACTTCAGATTTGATTTTCTTTGCCCGGACGGTACTTTGAGTAAACACCAAGGAATTTGAGCATACAAAATGTTCAGTCTTTCTAATTCAGAGGGGTATTTAGAACATATGCACACAACATTCTGGCAATCCAAATGAGCATCATTGTCTAAATATATAATGAATTATTGATTCATTCCAGATAATTTGAGCTGTTTGTACTTTTAAACGTGTTCTTTAAGTCTAACACTTCCGTGTTCATTAGTCATAATCCTTTGTGCGCACTCTTTATACATGCTAGAACAATTTGTTTGTGACGTATTAAGGTCATAAATAAAGCTCTTAAATTCTAAGTGGAGTTTTTAATGCAATATTTAGTATGCATACAGACATAACGTTAAATGCAAAATTCATGGATCAATTATTTCTTAATCAAAGACCTTCTATTTGAAATCTTTCTATGAGATTAAATAATTTATTAAAAACCATAACAGATTAATAGATATACATGGAATATGTTTACAAGATAGAATCAAGTGCACACAAGCCTGAGAAATGTTGAGATGTTAAGCGTAATTTAATTCATTAACTATATTTTATAGCTAAAAAAAACGTATATCAAGTATCCGGTTATCCCCTCTAGACATCTTTAATTTAATGTTTTCTAACCAAGAAAATTCACCCTTATTAAAATAGCCTACTTACGTCATATAATAATTATGAACTCATTGTCGGTCTACAAAGAATTGAAAACAGCTTCAAAATTAAACTGTTATTCTCGCTTTCGTAAAGGTCAATGCTGTTTATGAGGAACTGCATTAAAAGTAATGTTATTTTTGTGTCATTAAATCTAAATTCTGCCACTCAAAGACGTAGCTATTGTTTTCCTTGACCTTTGTTTGTTTTTCTGTTGATATTTCTTTAATAATTGCACTCAGCAAGTTGGAAGGTCGTCAGTGTTTACAATATTACATGTTTGTTCTTAAACAAAGCAATGACATAAAAACAAAAATAAAATAAATTTCTTATTGTGTTTCGTCTGATTGAGCGATATCGAAGTTAATGATAATAATAATAATGATAATGTTATTTCAGCATGCTTTCCCTCAGCAGGGCCAAGCTCAAAGCACGTTACAGAAAGATCACTCACAATTGCTCACCGAAGGTTTTTATGTCACAGCAACACTTTCACAGATATCTACTTAAAAATGCCATTATCAAACATTTACATAGTATACGTTTAAAAACATTCATTTAAGTAAATTATATCTTAATATTACTTATGCAAATGTATATATTTTGAAAAACGATATCTGAATTTCATTATATGTAAATCGAAACTATCGCAGATTATTCTTAAAAACTATCATAAATTCAATATTAAACTGTCAGTTGTCAGAGAGTACGATCAAAAAGAGTGTTTGTGGTAGAAGAACAATATTCACCAACGTCAGCCCTCCCCCTTCGTCTCAAGTCGCCCTATCTAAAAACGCCACTAGTTAACTTATATGAATGAATGATTTGCATGCTCTGTTTTTTTAAATCCTTCGATACTTTATTCCAAAAACGTTAACCATTCTCCTTCGTTCGACTGTCCTGTGTTTTAAGATTTCTAGAATGATAACGTTATTAAGGATGGAATTTCCTGTTATTGATTTAAATAATTTTTCGCCTGGAAGCCTTTTCGTATTCGATGTTAAAATAATCATGTGATCTTTAACGTGCGCATTTAATTTGCCTTCCAACCTACGGATTACTGACTATACGCTAGATATTTCCTTATTTATATTTCACTCATGAAAGAAAAAATTCCCAACATTTCATCATGTAACTACTAATACATGTTCTACAATATTGTGTTTGCAAATCATGACTCTTTGATTTCACTAAGTGACAAATGTCTCAGAAATAATTTAACAATGCAAATAATCGTTGTCATATCGGTGTGATACTGAACAATTATTTTACCTCAAATGTCATCAGCATAACTTTGAAGGAAATTGCATTATAAAACAACCTGGTAAAGTAATAATGAATAACTTGTATATAGCGCATTTCCCTTACTGTGCAATGCGCTTCATACAATTATTACCCTAACAAACAAGACAGAGACATACATGTGCATTCAGAGTATAATAATAATAATAATTTTATTCATATCGAAATGAATTATTGATTCCTTCCAGATAATTTGAGCTGTTTGTACTTTTAACCGTGTTCTTTAAGTCTTACACTTCCGTGTTCATTAGTCGTAATCCTTTGTGCGCACTCTTTATACATTCTAGAACAATCAGTATACAAGGAATCAATTGATCAACCTTAGTAAACCTACAAAGACATTCACTTTGACGCAGACAGACATGTAAATAAAAGTATACAAGGAATATGCCTGTTAGGCGACTAAAGTAGTAAACTCACATAGACTATAAGTCAGGTACCCCTATATACTGCTGGGTGACAGGTGGAACACCTTAAAAATCTTAAAGAAAAATGAAGACCAATTAAGACAAGCCCCTAAAAAAATACAAGAACCAAAAAAGACAATATAATACTATCTCACTTTCATAACACTGGTTGATATATACGAGAATGTATTTCAAAAGTACTGTAATTTGTTGTTATTTAGTTTTAATCTAAGCCATGAACCTTTGCATTAATGTTAATACTGACAACTTTCTTAACAATCTGATGTCTGAATAACGTTTTTTATGCTTTTGTCGAGTTTTCAGAGCAGGGTCTAGTCTACACACAAGGAGATTGCTAACGTTTATTTGATGTTACAATCTCCTTTCTCTTGCGTCTGGCATAATGTTATTGCTTTGCTTGGAAGTTTCTTGTCTGGACATCTTAGAACTGACTGCGTGATTTGATACCGGAATCTGTCGTCTGAAATTGTTTTGGCCCATCTATTTCTATCATTTATTTCAAGGTCTGTGGTGTTTGCAAATAAGTGAAAGCAAATGTACTTTTTCCTAAAAAAAACAACTTCTAAGTGCATTGAAATCTATGGCTATAAAAAACTATAATCTATTATAACAACAGACGGGATATAAACGTATTTATACTGAGATAAATTTAGGTAAAGTAGTATTAAGATTTTTTGTTGATATCTGTGCATTCATATAGACCTAAGCATCTTATTCCAAGAGGGTGTGTAAAATTATTCTTGCTGGCATTCTTTCTACGTCAATTTAACTATCCACTACACCACAATTTTACGGAAATTACAAAACGATAGTAATATTCATAGTAAATAGCTGTTGTTAGTACTCAAATTGAAGGTCGTGAGTTGCCCAACTGATTTATACCACTCTGAATATTAGTCGGTATGAAAATAAGAAAGATATATGGTTTCAAATCCAAAATTGCTTACGTACAACACAATTTTAGTCGCATTTTTTACAGAGACACAGAATATAGATTTAGAGTTTATTTCATGGAAATATGAAATTGAAACGCAGATTACTGTGCAGGTCTTCTCTGTACTACAGGCTGAGCAAAATAATGTACAGGGTGA
>JAUUEB010180764.1:0-14049 GCA_032362205.1 Clione limacina
TCTCAGAAGTTCGTTTTAGTTGTAGGTGTACTAAAAATGTCAATATCTTGGTCAAATATCAACTGATTTTGATAAAAATTGGTCTCAAATCAAAGGGTGTATGTTCCTCTAAGCATTAATGTCATAAAACTATGAAAAACGAAGATTGTCGTCTTCAAAACTCATGAAAACCGAATCCCAGGGATCACCAAAAAATCAAAAGATTTTTAGTCATGGGTGTACTAAAAAGGCTATATTTTGGTCAAATATCAATCGATTTTGCTAAAGTTGGTCTCAAATAAAAGGAGATATGTTTCTCTATGCGATGGTATCGTTAATGTATGGAATACAGAAGATTGCCGTCTAAAAACAATGAAAACGGGTTTTCGGGATTTCCAAACAGATTTTTAGTGGTAGGTGTTCTAAAATGGACAAATCTTGGTCAAATATCAACCGTTTTTTATAGAGTTGGTCCCAAATGAAAGGTGAGATGGTCATCTATGCGGTAATATCATAAAGCTATGGAAAACGGATGATTGCCTTCTTCAAAACTCATAAAAACATATTCCCGGAGTATTTCTTAAAATCGGCGATTTCTGGCTAGTCAATAATTTTGTTTGTTTTATTTATCGTGTCTTAAAATTGCTTTACAAAAGTGGTAAAGTCTGTTAACAATTTTCAAGACTTTTCAAGACCCAATTTCCCTTTTCAAGACTTTTCAAGACTTTATGTTAGAAAACATGGGTTTTTCAAGACTTTGAAAAAAAAATTCAAGACTTTTCAAGACTTCTCAAGACTGCGTGGGCACCCTGTAGAACATATAAATGTTATCATTTTGATTCCGAAAATTGATTTTTATAATTTTTTAACAATTAATCCACTCAAAAAATATTGGATATTTTTCCAATAACCCAATCCACTCAAGTACTGAAAAAATATAACCCAAAATCTACTCAGCAGATTACCAAAAACAAACACTCCAATCCAATCCACTCGATTACTGAATTTCAGTAATCCGCACATCACTGCTGTCTATACACTACCCCTTTAAGCGGTTAGATGAAAATTAACTTTTTATAACGATAAAACCAACATGACAAAAAGCAAAAATTGATGAACACAATTCAAATTGAATATGCATACTGTTGATAAACAACAATTTATTTACACTCTGAAACCCCAAAAAATTTTCTTTGTTTACCTATCACATATGTTGAGTAGCACTTGAGGTTAAAGAAAAAACAGAGAAACAACGAGGAAAATAACATTTCTTGACATCTAACTTAGTCAAAGTATACTGACACCATTTCAACCAGTCTTGGCAAGAACCCTTTAATGTCAATTGCCAGAAAGGGGGGCTACTAAATAAGAATATAACTAAAAGAGTTGACCTGGATTGGATTTTAAAACCTTCATTCCACTTCAGAGTGAATGCCATCCTCACTGTGTGAACAGGAAAACATATTGGTTTCAGATAATATTTGTCTCTGTTTTGTAATAAAAATATATCACAAGTAAGACATCATGTGACATGTCATCTCTCTTACAATTAACATGACAACTAATAAAGAATTTCATTTAAACATCTTAAAACATTCCTTTACTCATTTTCTTTTCTGCATTGTTACGATTTCTTGAACCCTTGAATTTTTCTTTCATCTTCCTGTCCTGCTTGACTTCTTGAGTTTGTCCTTGACCTAATGAATAAGACAAAATATATCAATGTTAAATATCCAGTAGGCTAGAGAGTGCTTGTTAGTTTTTTTTATTTCTCTGCTTTAGCTCAATTGGAGTAAATTTTTATATTGTTGACTGAATTTTGCATAACCGTACAGCCTTTTACGCACTTATATTTTTGCTTAATACATGTTTTGCTTTAACACTTTGGTGAGTCCCTTTGCTCAGAGGGTGAACACTTTCCGTCTTCAGAAGGTACTCTTTATTTAGACTATAAGATTGCTACAGTTTGTAAGGAAGGAGGTTTTTTAATTTTGCCTGGCAAGTCTTCCTTCAATTTTGAACCACCTAGGGATCTTTATTGTGTACACCGTGTGCATGTGCTTGATCCCGATCTGATTTATTCTGTGATAATAAAATATACCTTGCACAAGCTGTAAGACCATCACAATGTACAATGATGACCACTTTCTATTAATTTTGACCATGAAAATTTTTCCACAGCCCTCTAAGAAAACTGGATCTGAAGTATCTTTGGTTTCTTTTTAACAATGACACCTGGAAACTTTTGTATCAGATTCAACTTTTTAGAGATTGGTCACTTGACATGAGGATTGATCCATTGTTAAGAGTCAATTCTTATGAAAGTTGCCTTCAACAACAAAAGATGGAATAAAAATGATGAAGTGCAGTAAAAAATGTTTACCAGAAAGATGAATTACTGAGCTGAAAATTAGTATCTCATCAATTTCTGTCATAGAAATAAACAAAGCATATGTCATCAACACCATTTTATGCAGCTGTAATGTTAGAATACAGAAAATATAATGTTTTCTAGTGGATAGGATTCTGGTTCAAATCTTACCTTTGGCACCTCCAACAACATTTTTGTTTCTGGGTGGACCACCACCACCACCCCTGCCCCCTCGACCACCTCTCTGTGATTGCCATTTTTGCTGTTGCTGCTCTCGTAACTTGGCTGGATCTGCTACAAAGTTCTGATTTAAAGTCTAAAAAAAAAGAAAAGGTACAATCATCTTAAGTATTTGGTTAACTAGATTGTATGAATTTAACAGTTGACAAAATGTATAAGATAAATATAATATGCAAACTTCAACTGGAACCAATATACAACTTGTGATCTACACTTCTTTGGCTATATATTATTTCAGCTTAAGATTCGTAACCTTAAGATTTAAACTCTTCTCTTTGAAATATGTTTGACCTAAGTAACATGCTGGGACCGACTTCTACCAAAGAGAAGACATACAGAAACCACACAGTGATGGGTTACAACTGTTGCATGTCTGTGTCTTCTGGACATTATTGATGAAACAAAAGTGACTGTCTAGAGTAATAATATCATTGTGTTAATATTGTGTACCCTTGTACCTGAGCTTTTTTTTTTAAAGATATTTGATAGAAGCTTCATATTTTCTTTTTGTGAGTGTGTGTCTTAAGTATTGGGTTAGGTCAAAAAAAATTATCTTTGTCCAAAAAATCTGACATAGTCCCAGAATTTTTAGATATACTTTATATATGCATGGGTTTTTACAAATATTTTTACTGGGCTTTTACAAATTTCCCAAATTTGATATTCCAAATGTTTGCAAAAAATGGTAGTCAGTGTTTTAATTATTTGTGCAAGCCTAATTTAGATGAATAATGATAATACAATGAAATAAATATGAGCCCTTTCAATTAAATAGACATATGAAGATACCCATCATCCTAAACCAAACATTAGATAATTATTTGTTCCAAATAAATATGAACATTACATGGTTGTTTTACTGGATGAATGGGTGAAGAGACTGATTGACTGCCAGAATGGAGAGTTGATGGTGTATCGATATCTTAGTTAGGCAGTTGTAACTGACCCACAAATTGAAAACCTATCCATATCTCTACAATCAACAGAGCACATATAATAACAAGTGGTTGACGTCTGACGTCACTTATAAATGAAGAACCTCACCCTTAAAATTGTTAAACCACAACATATTTTGCGGAACAAATAATTGCACGGAACATATAGAGTAAAATACTTTTTAATTCCATAACTATGTCAATTGTTAACAGATCTTGCTGGAATTAAATAGGAGTCTTCATCGGGTCGTATTACAACATCGTACACGATTTTAAGACAATCAGTGGTATCTTTCTTGAGTTATCGTGATCACAGACATACACACAAACACGTATCGTCACAATACCCTCCACGAGTATTGATACTCGGTGATGGGGTAACCAGCCCTAGACAGGATGTAATTTACAGAAACTACTGTGTATACAATACTAAAACAAGCAAAATCATTATAAAAAACAAGTAAAATTATCTTAGACCATTAGTCTGATTGAATTCTCAATTCAAGTGGAAACTGTTCTTTTGCTCTCCATAATTCAGGTAATATCCCTGTGTGATATTTAAAATCATATTGAGCAGAAATACAACAATTTTAACAAATTAATGAAAAATAATCAAAGTGAGAACGAAATTGAATTAAAATCAAGAAACATATTGCTAAAAATTGAGAAAATTTAATTAAATAGAGAAAGTTAAATAAAGAATTGAAAAAAATTGAAGAAATAAATTATCTTGGAAAATACTCCCTCCCTATTTTATTCTTTTTATATCCTTCTCTTGTTACTTCTTTAGTTCAAAGCCGCCAAGTTTTCGCACAATCTTCCTGTAATTTTTCCTTTACCTGGCCATGTGGATCAGTGCAACTCTGCCCCCAGCTGGTGCTGTTATAGTCTGAGGGAGGGGAATACTTTGTTACTAACATCATTAATCTCTATTCTAACCTGATTATCATCATCGTCATCATCATCGCTGTCATCTCCGTTCTCTCTTCTTTCTCCTTTCATCTTTTGCCTTTGTAGATCAAGTAAAACTCGTGGAAGATTTCTGAAAACAACAAAAATTATAACTCAAAGACTTATTACAATTTTCTTCTCCGGATTATATTAACACGTACATTGCAACCTATTTTTTTTAGAAATCAACATTCTAACCTTAAGTTTTAACAGCACTGTCTCTAAATAAATGAAAAATGAGATTTTACTTTTCAATCAAAATAAATATGCAGGTTTTAAGATTTGAACTGTAAATTCCTGTAGATAGTGCTATCCTATATTTAGTGCGACACCAAACTTCAATCTTTAAAAAAGAGCCTCAGACAAATGTCTCAAAGATAATGCAAGCACTAATTTGGACATTCACCAAAAAGTGTATGAGACTGATTTGATGACAACAATGGACAAAAACAAAACAAATAATGACTAAATGAAATATCTTTTATAGTTTTTAGTGGGTTTTTTTTCGTGTGCATAGATTTTTTATGCTGAGATAAATGTAGAGGACACATTTCTTCTTAACTGTTTTTAAAGAATTCCTTAAACGAGTTGATGGAGATCGTAAAAACAAACTTACCGTAATTGTAAAAAGTCATTTTCCTCACTATTAAGAAGATTTTTTGGTCATCAAAGCATAGTGTGACTAGTGATTTTAAGAAGTATCTAATGTAAAAAAATGCACTTTCTACGGAAATTTACAGTTAACTCAAAAAAT
Source organism: Clione limacina (assembly GCA_032362205.1). Lineage (NCBI taxonomy): Eukaryota > Metazoa > Mollusca > Gastropoda > Pteropoda > Clionidae > Clione > Clione limacina. The sequence continues at coordinate 5,231 of JAUUEB010180764.1, forward strand.
ATGATGATTAATGATTATGTAGCCCAAAATAACTCATCTGCTCATTTTAAATGAATGTCTGGTACTGGGTTTTAAATATGATTAATGCAGGTCACATCCTTCATAAGCAAATCTGCTATTATAACTGCTAGTCTTTCAAAACATTTTCTGTAATATATTCATGGAGTATTTCCATCAATAAGCTATTTAATAACAAAGCTCTGACAAACAGACTAAAGCTGACTAAATTTATTTTTTTTAATATCGAAAAGAGACACAAAGCTCTTAAAAAGTTGTTGATGCCTTTTAACGCTGACCCTTTTGCTCTTTAGTGTCAGCAGCTTCAGTTACAAGGGTAAACAAATAAAAATCACATTTCTCAACTAACTTGTAATGTATAAAATTAGTTGTTTAACATCATATTTCATATTCACCTCGCAAACTATTGATTTTTCTCAAATCATCCATAAAGAGTTTTACATTTAGAGGTTTAAATGTTATTCTAAATAACAAATTACTACCTGAAGTTGAATAAAGATAACCATTTGGTTGTAAAGAAGCCCTTAAGTGTTTTAAAAGATGAGCGTGTAAATCAACCACTGATGAAGAAAATCTGTCTATTGACTAACATTGACTGTGTCTGGTTTATGTATAAAACTAACAACACTTAACATTAGATTCTCAAAAGTTGAAGTGTGGCTCCGATAACAATTGAACAACAACAGCAAAGAATTCAAAAGATTAAATTTGACATTTTTTAAAACAAAAAACTGACCTGTTATTGAGATCCTCAGCCGAGTCTGCATCGTCAGCACCCACAGGGAGATGGTCGTAAGTGTCGTCATACTCATCATCATACATTGTTTGCTTGTCGTATATACTCTCTTGGTCCACATTGCCATAAGCATCATAGGTTGCCTTAACTGCTGTGATTGTACTCTTGTCATTGATATCCACATTTAGATTTCTAGAAGTCAAAGGAAAAGTGAAGACTGGTTTACCTTTTTATTTCTTAATTTTCTTAATACTGTCTGAAAAAATCTTTAAGATTAGTCGCAAAACTATCAAACATTAAGAAACAATAACCAATGAATGTCGTTTTTGTCAACCACTAGAATCCTTTTTGGATTATTTTTATAAGAGTTACTTTAATTAAGCAGGTCATAAGGGATTAATTAAAAGAGTGAGAATAATTTCAATTGGTAAACTCTTAAAAATCATAATATCAATTTATTGTTACTGAAATAATTTCATATAATAACAACAGATATTTATCACTACAAGACTGTAGGCACTGTTTGACTCCATTCTCCGGTTAAAGAGAACAGAAGAAAGAAGAAGAAGAAGACTATTGATAACAGAAAGTTTAAATCTTCAAATAATTCTAATAATTTGTAAACAGTCTAAGCCAAGATAACAAGAATGTCCCTGGTTTGTAATCAGAATTGCTTTTCATTTCTAGGATCATATTTTGTTTAATCAACACTTTAAAGTGTCCTACAATAAATTTAAAGATTTTCATTTCACTCACACACATAGTCATTTATCACTCATTCCTAAGGGAGAAACAAATACAGATGTACATGCATAAAAAATAGAAACAGGTTTACAGATATAATGTTTGTTCCACACATAATTGACCCACTTTTGCCAATTAGTTTAATTATTTTTAACAGTTCATTACTTTGACCTCCAATGGTAATTACTTTTATCACTGAAGAGTATTATTCTGATAAGTCATCTGATGGTAATTAAAAGTGCAGAAAACAACTGTATCCATAGTAACAGATTGATATTGACTTACTTTTTTCCAATATGGATTTTAGTCTTGTCCACTTTCCTGTTCCTGAACACATCAAACTCATCATTATCAAAAACATTTTTACGGGAATCCAAAATATTACTTGGCTCATTTAGTTGCTCTGTCTGCCCATCACCTTGATTTACTTCTCTCTCTTGTCTGAAATGAATGGAAGAAAAAGCATAGATAGAGATATGTAGAAACAAATTCTTCACAAATAATAAAACAAATAGTTCACAAATAATGAAATAAATAGTTCACAAATATTTCAAGAACAATGAAACAAATATTTCAAGAACAATGAAACAAATAGTTCATAAATAATGAAACAAATAATGAAACAAATACTTCACAAATAATGAAACAAAAAGTTCACAAATAAGGCCACAAATAATGAAACAAAAAGTTCACAAATAATGAAACAAATACTTCACAAATAATGAAACAAATAGTTAAAAAATTGAATAATGAAACGAATAATTGATAAATGGTTCATAACAGGGTTTTGACATCAAAATCTGGTTCTAAATGTGGCGGGTGGTGTTATTTATATCCTCATTTCTTACCTAGGCAAATCTTGGCTTATTTCTCGTAAAGAAGGAGGAAGTTTATCCTCCAGAACAGTGGATACAACAAGTTCTGGATTCCAGTCCAGTTCTTCAAGAGCACACTACGGAGGACAAAAGCTGAATTGTAAAATTCTAGAATTATCATGAGGAGATATCTTTAAAAAGTTTCCTTCAAACTACAGTGGTTTTGTTGAAGTCAAATACAACAACAACAAAATATTTTTTTGTTTAAACACTCTCTGCAAACTCAGATGATATCAAATTGGACAAGAGCAAACTAACAAGACAGCAGTCCTTTCTCTACAGTCATGTTTAAATGTTGGTGCTTCCCCCAACCCAAACAGTGGCAACTATCTGGATTTAGAAAGAACCACAAGAACCACATGCATTCCACAATACAATCCCAATAAAGTCACATTGAACAATCACTTTTGCCTAAGGGAGGTAATTAACATCAGAATAGAAACTGTAGGATAGATAAGATCCTAGTTTTCAGTTCAACCTCTTTTCGACTCCTTAGTGTCTAATACACTATCAAGCCAATATGAATGAGTCTTGAACACGTTGATTGTGCAAGCGGATTTGACAGTGTGTGGGAAATTCAGAGGTTTGGGCAAACCATGATACAAATGGGGAATTCATCATTACTTTTTTACTTGTATGTACGCTCTGTCAAAAGTCACAACTAACACTGCAGACTGAACATTTGAGATCTCGATTTTCTTTTTTATTGATCAAATAGACAGCAAAGGCATTGAGATGAGAATGATCTCATGTTACTCTGCTGACTGCATTGCTAATTTGCTTTGGTCAGAAGGATAGTTCATGCAAATTGTTAAAGTGTGTAAGGTGATCGCACAAGCTAATAGTTCATGTAAACTTGAACGATGGACTTTAGAAACCTGCTTGACACATTGGTCAAGCAAATGAAATTGCTTCTTAGATCACTTTCTAATAACAGTTATCATCAAAAGCAGAATCGCTAAGCACAATTAAAACAAGAACAGCTTGATATAGCACATCACTTCTTTAATCTTTAAACGTTATTTTGAAAAAAATTGCATAATACTTATACATTTGGGCCATGGGCTGGTGATGCATATGATAATGACCAGTGACTTACCTCTATAAAACCCTCCCCTAAATGAGGGAAAAGATCTTGTACACTTGATATCAGAGACTCAATTTCAACATCACTTGGTCGTGGACTAGATACTGCACCTTCCCCCTGTTGAAAAGACAAAATTAAAGTAAGAAATACTAACTTTCTAGCTTAATTTCTACGTTGACTGCAAAATGTGAATACATGTCAGTTCTGTGCTATGTTGTTTACATTGCTAACAACTATCCAATGCAATGTTAAACATATTACAAGTAATGCTGGCTAAATTTAACAACATATTTACAATATCTTAACTCCTGCTAAAGACAATATAGTAGTTATTTCAGTCCAAGAATATCATACTTTCAAGTCGATTCCATTATTTAGAAAAGCATTAAAACTACATGGGAGATCACAATAATTTATCCCTTTAGAGTTGAGTTTCTATCGCTATCAATAGCAGAATAAACTTACTAATCTTGTACACTTGTAAAGTACAAATTACCAAAATGTACTGATTCTTATCATTCTATTATTTGTTAGTTTTGTACTCCTGCTACAATCAATAAATCGTTAAATCATCTAAGCATAGCTTTGCTCATCCTCTGATAATAATTACCAACTTGCAGAATTACTTGCACCTGATACACATCACACTACCCAGAGTTGATCATACAGGATCATGTAACAGAATGTTGGTGGATAGAAACAGTAGGAAAATGGTGGGACTTTTCTATTTTAGTCCTGGTAAACCTCTGCTCTGGGTTTATGAAATTCTTTTGCCTCACAGATCTTAAAGGTAGTGGTCTTATCTTGTTGTAATGTCTTGTTAAAATGGTTCTAAGTGAAGATATGTGATGTGCTCAGTAACAGTCAGAGTGAGATGTTAATAGTCTGTTTTTTTTTATGAAAGTGTGACATGGCTTAAACTTAGCTTAATAAAAGCTCATCATCATGAGACAACTGAAAGTTGAACTAGTATCATTCTTTTTAGCAACCAATTTATAAGTTTGATTATAAAAAAAGTCAGGCAGATTTCTGCATCTAGTTTTCAGTTTTTATGTTAATTCTGAGCTAACTATAAACTTCTTCCAATTTCCTAGATCCAATGAGAAATGTGACATGTGGTAAATCAGTAAATAGACTTATATATATATGTAAAAAAAAATCCCTTAACTAGAAAGCAACTAGAAGTAAAAAACGCTTGCATCAGAAGTATCAAATAAAACCCTGATAAAATCCAAAGGTTTCAGTGAAAACATGTGTTTAACTTTTTTTATAATCACACTTTAAAATCAGGTTCTAAAAAAGAATCATCTTTTTATTTGAATACTTTTACCAGGTGTAAGTAATGTTATATTTCTGGTCACATACCGGGAGAATTAATACCAATTCTATCGCGACTGGTTTTGATACATCCTTTTCATAAACCTTGAAAACCATCAATTGTAAATTATCTAAAAATCTCTAAAAAAAAAGAATCATATTGTATTAAGGTCAATCTAGTCATATATGAATAACTATTAGTCCATAAATTTCATTTGAAAAACTAAAGGTTGTTTAAGCATGGATAACTTTTGTTAACCCTCACTCTGTAATGGGTATGGGTAACTTTATTTCGCTTAACGCCAATGTATCTATAACAAATCTCTTGTATCACAAAACTCTTTCAACCTTGATTTATAAATAACAGCTTAAAAACTTACAACTTCATCAACTTGATAATCACTTGAAAAGTCCTCTGCTGTAAAATCACGTAGCGATGCTCCAGCCATTGGTTTAGACACTCTACTGTTAGGAACTGTAAAGTGAGAAAATAAGAAGACATGAATAATGTTTAAGAGGGACACAAAAGAAAAAAGTATATTTATATAATAGGTGGGCCCCACAAAACGTCATGAGATTTTAAGAGCTATACCATTAAAGTGTATGGTTCAATTTACACAACCCTTAAAATAAATGTGTTGGAGCCTTATGAGCATGTGAAATTGGAGTAGCAACAAAAAGAAAGGAAGAATCAGCTTTTCAAATACATTTGGCCTAGACAAGAAGTACTTAACTTAAGGCAGATGTCTGTTAGGGGCTCCAAGCCTGATATTCTAACCAGATCTTCAACTGTCTACAGTAAAGTAAGTTTTTTTTAATTAGGTGGAGCTAGTTGAGTGATGGACTTTTCAAGGAAGAGTAGATGGTTTTTACTAAAAAAAACTAAAAGACATTAAAAGTATATCCCCTTTGGTCAAATATAATTTTCATTGACTTGCAAACTCCTTAAGTAGAATAAACATGTGATGCTTTGATGACAAATTTGCTGTTGATGCTGAACTTTGGTTCCAGCACTAGTGCAACAAGATATGGTGAGTAGAATTTGTCAAACTGTCACAAAAATAATCCTATGAAACAAAAACCACACATGCTGTGCTTTAAATGAATTAGTGTGACACTCTTCAAATTTCCTGCATGTACTCCAATTCCTTCCTAGTCAGCATCAAGCCTTCCTGAACAGCCCTCTTTAAGCTCTTCTTCAACCATTAAACATCTTGTTTACAAATATTAATACAAACTAGAGATAAGTTACCTTTAGTCACTACAGACGCTGCTCCAGTTGATGAGTCTACAGCTCCATCTGGACTTGTGCGACCTCCGGTGTTGGTGTCCCCTCGGGGAGACTTACGATGACCAAATGTTGAGAATGCAGAATTGATGGCACCCTGGATGTATTCAAACTGTGAAGAATCTCTGTGTTTATGGTTAAGGCTTTCTTTACAGATATTTTGCACAATCATTGCACAACTATTTATCACCATGTTCATAAAATAGTTGACTAACTTGTATTTGACTTCAGTATTATTCCCAAATATGTGTTACAATGTAACTAGACTGTCATAAAAAAAAGTGGTTGCTTTAACTAAATAATTTTTTTTAATCATTATGAATATTTTATTTTACTTCAAAAAAATGAGTCGACTTTAAGTTACCATATCTCTATTATCATCTGATCAAATTTCAGGCAGCTCAAAACACTAGTACTTTATTGAATTGCATGTAAACACTGAACATATCAACATCTGCACAAGTGAAACTAGTTGATAACTGATATTAAAGAATTTTATAATGGAAACATATTGGTAATTTAAACAGCACAAATGGATACATGCGAGTTGATGTCTGTACAAGCATATCCACATCATCTTGGAAACTGAACATTCCTTCATATGCAGCAAGGAAGCGGCGCTCTCCAAGCAGTGATGTCATAGTGTGCAAGAAATCTTCAATACAGGAAGTCACCAAGGAGTCATTACTGTAAACAAATAAAAGATGCTTTATAGGAAACCTTGTACTTATAGGAAATGATACATCAACTATAAAGCATTTACATGATAATTCTATAAATACCAATTCATCCATTGGATAAATAATATGAAAATATTTGCAGGGAAAAAAAGATGATGCCAAGATTTTTGCAAAAAGGGTATGGACTCCTGAGGTGATGAAATTATAAATAAATAATTTCCCATATTTTATTTTATTACCATACTTGTAGAAAATCTGAATAAGATCAAGCTGTATCATTGTATGTGTTGCAAAGACAACACTTTTCTTTCGCTTAGGCTTTAATCCTTAGGATGGTCAAAATACAACTGAGAAGCCAGATGGCAAATAGACATTCATGCATTAAGAGAACTTTTGTTTTCAACATCTTAGCAATTAAATTCACCAGGAACAAAGGAACCTAACAAAACTCCAGCTCACAGAAATGTTATCGTCTCAATCTGCTTCTTAAGCTCGTAAAACCTGGTTGCAGCAGACACACAGGTTTACAACGACTAAGGTACACTGGGTATGCTAGACCAATAAATCTAAAGTAGGACCTGGTCACAGCAAGCACTGGCTCAATTTTTATAAATGCATCACACAGACAAATGTCAAATAAATTTGGTTTACCTTGAATTTTCAATAATTGGTTGTAAGCAAACAGAATTCAGGATAAGATGAACTGTTGTCATTAGAGATTTCTTTATTTGATGCATCTTTGTTGTCAATGTCTTCTTCAAACTGTGAACAAATGAGTAAATTGAGAATTAAATCTAACAAGTATCAATTCACTGATTAGACGTGTGGTCAGGATGGTCGAGTGGTCTAGTCAGCTTATCTTTAGAGCGATATTTGATCTCTTGAGGCGGTGCCTTGAAAAAACGTTGCGGGTTGGACCCAATCAATGGACACATTTTTCAAGATAAAAAAATGTGTAAAGCTATCCTGGAATGTGGTTGGTACATACCGCTCGTGCAAATAGATTTCATTACCAGTACTTGCATGCCCACGGTTCATGTACCTAGTCCTATCATCAGAGACGGACGATAAAAACAGAGGCCCTGTGCTAATCGCACACTAAAGATCCCCTGGTGGTTACTCAGAGTATCATCCGGGCAAAATTCAAAAGAAATGTTCTAACAAAAACTGTCGGACTCTGACAGTCTAAATAAAAAGAGTACTTCTGAAGACTGATAGTGGCCGCCATCTGGGCGAAGGGAAGCACCACAGTGTTACACAAAGCTTGTGTTAAGCAAAACATGTGTTGAGTAAAAACATGTGTTGAGTAAAAACATGAGTGTGTTAAAGGCAGTATGCTAAACAGTGTACTTCGTTCGAGATTAAGGCGAATGATCGAGAAGAAGACTGAATAGGCATGTTTTTCACGTTTGTAATGACAAATTATGACTAAAAGCTGCCCTAATATTTCCACATGTGTTAAGCCATAAAGAACTGTTGCAGATCTGTCTTCAATGGAATAAAGAAGTGTTATAGCTACGGAAGCCAAATGTATTACCTTCTTGATTAAATACACACTCGTGCAAGTGAACGCATGCTTTCAGCGCTGCACTCACACAAGATACCCATCCCAGCGCCAGAGATAAAAGTTCATTCTATAGGATGATCACACAGTAATATGTTGTAAGTTTTTACTCATCATCATCATCATCATTTATAGTCATTGTCCATATTCGTAGTCATTTGACATATGAACTATGTGGGTTTGACTTTTTACAATGCGATAGCTCTACGCCAGACACGACGGTCCTGTACCATCTCTGGATCAAGGCGTTTGGACTTAAAATGTGGCCACACATGTGACCAACGAAGCCTACACCAGCGCATTAGCTCTGTGATAGGGGTGACCCCAACTTTGGACAGTAGCTCTACATTGGAGAGTTCAACTCTTGTAGTAGCACCACAAATCCAGCGGACCATAGACATTTCATTTCTGGCAAGTCTTTGAGTAACCTCCACCTTTGAGGGCCAGGTTTCACTCCCATACAGAAGCACAGGTTGAATACAGCTTCTGTATAAGTCACCCTTGGTTTCG
>JAUUEB010180875.1:0-14049 GCA_032362205.1 Clione limacina
GCCCCCACTGCCCCCACTGCCCTGCGTATATTGAGTGTATTTAATGTTCACATAAAAAAACTTCATAAAGTGAATTGTATGCAATCTGGGTGAAAAGTATTCTTAGCGTAAGTATCCTCTTCTGCATACACACACACACATGTAACAGATCGAAACTTAGTCACCGGAGAACAAAATATTCATTCTTCTTCTTCAGATTAGCTGACTATCATCGATAATAAAAACGGCTGCTCTGCAGGTCCGCAAGACAGACGTTGAGTTTTTGTTGGGTTGAGCTAGTGTCTTCTCATTAAGTACACACATTTTTTTTTCTAATATATAAGTCTGGGCGACAGATGCAAGATATCCACACGACCCCTTGTAATAGTATGAAGAATTTTTGTAACTTTGTATATTTCAATACGTTCAGAGTCAAAATCTGTATGATGCTAATCATAGAGAATGTTCACAATACTGACCAGAAGGACTGTAAGTCCACAGCAAGACATATCCATTGTAGTTACACAATACTGATCAGAAGGACTGTAAGTCCACAGCAACAATACTGACCAGAAGGACTGTAAGTCCACAGCAACAATACTGACCAGAAGGACTGTAAGTCCACAGCAAGACATATCCATTGTAGTTACACATTTTTCTGACTGCATAGTTCTAACGCACAATCTTCCTGAAAAAGCACTTGAACTGAATAAAATAATTAACGAGTTCCCGTGCTTATCCAGGACGAAGCTGCGTTAAATATATAGTAACAGACGTCTGACTGTGAGACCTAATCACTTGGTGGGCACTGTGGTGATGAGATTGAATCATAAAAGTTCCTAGACGTAGTAATTTGTTAAAAGGTTGATTGGTACCTTGCTCAGTGAAATGGTTCATGACCCTCCTTTAAATTTGAGCTTGATTGATTTAAAGGAAAAGGAGAGTCTACAGGACGACAGTTTGAACCACAAAAGAATACTTTTAAACATTGGTTCACAAATTCAACAAGAGATTGTAATGATGAGACAGACAGAACTGAAAATGTAAAAAACAACAAGATATCAACAATGATCTTTTGCGTATGATGCGAGTAAATTACCACAATATTATATAACTCAATATTTTACATTTTATAATTTAACCTTTGAATTTATTATTCTCAAGCCAATCTATATTTATATTTGCCTTTAAGACGTAGGTATGTCGGTCTAGGGGTTATTTCAGAATTCATACTTTTCTTCGCTCACCTCGCCAGCGAAAACCACGATTTCAAAAATTCCCTTTCTAGTTTTAAAAGGTCTCTAAATACCTATGGCACGAACCTTTGGGGGTATCTGCAGTTTTCATTTGTGTTGCTTTTTAAAATAATTAAAAAAAACGATAATTTGTAATAATCCACAACTCCCTATTGACTCCATTTTAATGAACACACTCCTTCTTTTGTTTCACACCAGAACGCACATTTTCCCCGTAAGACAATTTTCATCTTCTGCTGGGCTGACTCTTCGAGGTAGTATCAGGTGTTTACAACTTTTAAACAAACAATATTTTTTTGTAGAAAATTTTGTAGTTTTTCATTGCCACTTTTGGATATTTGTTATGATTAAATTGCAATGAGAGGGAGCGTAATGACCAAATCACCGAAGGGTGGAAAGCGCGTGGGTTTTGAAAGGGGGTTTCCTTCAAGGGGAGAGTATTTTCGCGAAGACTTTGCAGGAGTGTGTGTGTTAGGGGGAGGGCTTTTAATATCAATAGTACTTTTAAAACCTTAGGGGATGACTTTCTTTTTCTTCTGCTGAGCTGATTCTTAGAGGTAAAACCAGGTGTTTACAACTTTTAAACTAATAATATTTTTGTAGAAAATTTCAGTTTTTCACTGCCACCTTTGAATATTTGTGATGATAAAATTGCAATGAGAGGGAGCGTAGCAACCAAATCAACGAATTGAGGGAGCGTTTAGCGACCCAAAATTCTAGTGATATTAAAAAAAGCATTGAATTTATACAGTGATAATAATGAACCTTTATATTTGTTTCTTGCAGATACAGAAAGAATGTTGCTAGACTGACACCACCTTTAGGTATGATTTTTTATGCAAATGATTCTTGTGTGAGATTATCTATTGTTGTCCTTGTTATGAACAGTTATTTATATAGATTAATGGTAAGTGCATGGAGCCATACAGATTTTCTTGATGAATTTGAATACAATTTTTAGGTCTTTTTAAATGATATTCTTTATTCTTTTCAAGTTTTTTAACTCATAAAAAAATGTCCTTTCACTTTATAATCAATTTTTTGTAACAAGGTCAAGTTTTTATTTTTTTCACTTGTAAGATTCTTCCTTGATTTACATCAATATTATGGGTTACTTTTGTAAGAGATAGCTTATATCCAAGAGTTTTGATTCCAAGCTGGAGAGGGCTCAAGACAACATCTCTGCCTCATATTCAAAAGAGCCTGTGTTTGAATCCAGCCGTCGCCTCAGTGTCTGTTGCATCTGGACTTTCTCCCTTTGAATTTTGTTTTTGTGGGACCTGACTTTTATATAAACTTCTTGTGTCTTTTTTTACAGTTAAAGTCAAATAACTAAATGATAATAACCTGGTATCAAATTACACCTTCGCTTGTTGTCAAATTCTAAATGTCACAGGGGTCACTGGGATGGTTTATGGGTGAATGCCTTTCTTAAGGGCACTAAGACTCCCAACCCATAACAGCTTACATACGGTGAACCTCCAACCTCGTAACTTAAGTGGGAAACAAATACTCTTCACCCTTGTCTCCAAATCATAATTATCGATCTTCTTTTTTCTCTTTAATAATTTGTATCTAACTCTTTTTAATCAATTTCTATTCTCAGGCCAATCACCCTCTCCAAGCCCAAGATATCCAGCGTCATTGCATGCAGGTGCCTCGGGCAAAATGGCAAATGTATTCAACAATAATACTGTGCCTGTCAGCAATGGCAGTAGCACCATGAACCTGAACAACAACAACAGTACCAACTTAAATGATGAGGCAGGTAGTTGCCATCCTCTGAACACTATATATGGTGCAGCAATGCACAACAGCAAAGACTCTCTGTTTGAAGAAGGTTTGAGAATTGCCACACAGTATGGCATGGCAGATTTTGCACAAGAGCTAATTGGCATGAAGTCGGAGGAGAAAAGTGATTCCCCTAGCAATGAATCTAATATGACAGCCTCAGAGACGGTCAGCCCTCCTAGTGGCTCTAGGCCCAACAGGTCACCATCCAATATAATGTATTTATCAACTCCAAAATGTGAGCCTGTTGCAGCTGCTTCTGACTCATTATCCCTAGTGAGTCAAGCTGGAGTCAAGTCAAGGTCCACATCTTCAGGCGTTAAAGGCTCTAGTTACCCAAACTTTTTGTCTGCCTCTTCGACACCTACACCTGGTATCATATCAACCCTGTCACTCAACTCAAATAGCAATACTGATGGAAGTAACTCCCATCCTTGGGAGGAGAGGAGTAACAATAACAGTCCACACTCTTCAGTCTATTCAGATGTAGACAGTAAAAGTGGGTCAATGGTAGCTGAACCTCCTAGGGAATCAGAGTCATCTACCAGCTTGCTTGTCTCCAACTGCAAACCCTTGGATACAGGAATACCAGTTACTACAGAGATAACGTCAGGCAGCACTACCATGACCACAACCATCACCAACAGATCTGGGCAAGTTGTTGAAGTTGAAGCAAGGAGGTCCAGCCGAAGAAGAAATGGAGGGCCAGACTATTATCTAATCAATGGTGGAGGAGAAAAACGCTTCCGTAGTAGCACTGGTCGCCGTAGCAGCAGCGCTTCAAGTGAGAGCTCTTCAAGGTTGTCAACATCCTCAAGAATACCATCTCCGTCTATTTCTCCTTATAAAGTGCAAAATGACAGCAATAAAGTTGATAACATTGTGCGAATGGATGTTGATGATTTACACACTCGTGGAGGCTTTAATTTTGTGAATAAGACAGCCTTAGATATAAACCAAACAGGCAACAGATCTTCCATTGTTGAAGGTCCCTACCCTTCTGATCTTAATCTAAGAGACTCATATTTAGCAGAAATGGGAGGAAACAACAGACATGACAATGACAATATGATGAGCTTGAAAGTCTCAAAGCTTCAGTATAGTGTAGATGATAGTAGACACAATGGAAGTCAATGACATGATGATGACTACGCTGACAAAGTAAAGGTACACAGTGATTGTTGACTTACTGTAAAGATATATATATATTTGCGTAACACAATTTCACTGTTGAAATAATTGTTTATGTGATGTCTCATTTAAAAATTAAGCACAAGTAACAAATTGTGAAAATTGATATTTCGCTTTTTAAAAAGAATTATGATAAATTCACAATCCAGGGAAAAAAATGTATTAAATCATTCGAAACAGACTTCTGGCCAAATATCCCTTTGTAGATTTCTGTGCTAAAAGTACAACCACAAGACATGTGACTTGTACCTCATTTTGATCTGATGCATCGCATATCTTTGAAGATTCAAAATATATGATTTATACCAAAGTATAAGAGTAATGTGATTTCTCCTTATGTCTTTCCTGTTTAATTATTCTGTTAATTAATTAATTTAAGTTTGAATTTTGTCTGTAATCTGATTTCTTCTATGAAAATTTGTGAACTTCTTTATGTGTTCTCAGTCTTTTTTTAAGTAAGTAAATTCTTTGTTTCTAGGTCGAGAAATTTATATATATTTCGATATTTATATGATTGATAAATAAGTTGCCTGACATTTGTCTGAAATTGACATTGAACATGTCTATCATGGGTCTTATCATGTAGATTTAGCAACTATCATTGATTTGTTTTGCATGCAGACTTGTCCCCTCTCTCTATCTTGCATACAGAAGAAGAAAGTTTATATGTTAACCAACAAAGTCAGAAAATAAAAACATAATCATTGTTTTAACTGACATTTTACATATCATATGATCAATGACTCATGCAAACAATTTACCAACAAAAGATCTATGCTGTCAGTTTTCACTGAGACCACAATTGACATCTTTAAAATCTCCCAGGTAAATTCAAAAACTCTTTAGGGCCCAGTATTTGCCCAGAACTTTACCAACTTTCCCTGACCCCTAGCTTAGTTTGGTGACCCTGTTACTGATTCAATGGAAATGCCAAAATCTACAATACAAGTGATAAACATAGATCAATCCCCTCCGTCAAAAGGACAGTTTACATATTCAACACTTTTAACCTCCTCTTAAGGCATGCAGTGCCTCAATCAAGACTATACTGGGTCCACTGATGAGTCCTGCTCTGCTCATATTAAGGGTCCTAGATTGATGAATCTAGTCCATTCATTGCATAACCTATGAAAAGATAGCTGGTAACCCACTATCTCCTACATCAACTTTGGAATTACAGAGTATAATTTGAGATGATAATTATTATTGTTATGTTTTTCATTATTAAAACCAAGAAATTCATCATAATGCTATTACAATTCTTTGATTGCTATATTTTTGTATATTGTGTGCATTTTTTTTAATGTCAAACTTATGATATTGTTTGAAACATTTATCAATGTAATCATTAAAGTGGTGCTTTTTTGTTATGATATATTTGATATACTGTTAAACTTAAAAATTATGATTGTGATTTCACAGAAGTTATTGTTATATCGTTGTGTGATATATATATCTATTTCTGAGAGTTTCGTTACTAATTTTTGTACTGTTTTTCATATTGTACACTCAACATATTTCTTTCATCTCATTAATCTGATAAGTAAAATTATAATTCTCTCTGTGGTGCCAAAACACATCATTTTGAATGTGACTCCTATTTGAAGAAGTTCTAATTCAACAAGGATGACAATATATATTTTAGAAAATAAATACTCTGACATTTTAGGCCCTGAGACTCAGCCTAACCTAACTAAAAAAATAAAAGTAGTAGTTAAGGAATAACTATTTCTATTTAATTTCCTGGTAAACTTCGTTTCTGATCGCAAAATTCAGAACCAGAGAAGTTCAGTCATGAAAAACTCTTCATTTCTGGACCCATATGTAGGATACAAAACTTTCAAAACAGGATGCCCGAATATCCATTCTTATGGCTCTCCTAAATATAACCACAAAATGTGCGACATACTTTCTATTCTTAACCCCAGCATTACGCCTAATGAAAAATCACTCTTTGGTTCAACTAACCAGACAGCCTCTGATCTCACAACACTAAAAACGTCATTGATGTATTGTGGCCATAGAAATGTAAACATTGTTGCAAGCCCAATGGTTTTGGTTTGGGGGTTACCAAATTACCATTCACTTCTTAAAATTATAATTTTCAATTTAATACAGTATGATATACTGTCTATGTCTCGGTCTCAACTTTATGTTGCAATTGCAGGGCTACACAAACCACACACTGTACAGTCTTTCCTTTCTTGACTCTGAAGTTAAAATCATCCCAAACAGCAACATCTTTTTAGTTCGATCTGCAGAAGCATCTGCTTGTGAAAAAAAAACTAATAATAAATTACCATGCCAGTAATATAAGCCCTTAGCAAGAACAACATCAAGGGAAGTTATCCATGGTTTAAATTACCAAGGCTCAAATTTGTATTACCTTTCTTGAATTTACATATACTGATAATTATATAAAAGTAATGGTGCTTTTGGTTACATTGACTCCTGTACAAGTTTGGTTGTATTCTATACATTATCAAAAATCAACCCTCAGCAGTAAGACTACCATACCCTCCCCCCTCACAACCCTTTCTTCATAGCATCTCAAAACATGCAACATTTGATCAAATCAGTCTTCAAAGTTGACTCCATCACAGCTGGTCAACAGTCAAACAAAATAAAGAAATAGATAAAGCAACATTTCAATATGAAACTACTTCAAACATTTATGTCTTAACATGATCAAAATAAAACCCATGTTTATCATCAATATCAACCGAGGAATATTCTCTTAGTGTGCTTAGTGTGATGTAATGTTTCATTATTGAAATCCACGTTCCTCACTTTTTCATGTGCTTTTTCAATGTCCATTCCTTTTTACTCATAATATACTTACTACATATTGATATTTCTTACTTCTTTTGGCATAAGGACATATGTTCTCTTTGTGCCAATGGAAATTATTTATTTGTTTCATTCATTTTCAAAAATGCTTTACTTCATTGTTGAATAATTTGGTTGCTTGTCAGTTGCATGATTAAGGAAAATGTATTATTGTGTATGTGATCAGTATCATAGCTGTATGCCTTTAATTTTAATAGCGTTTGATTTGTTTAATCATTGGAGGCATCACAAAAGCTCACATCAAACTTGTTTTCAATCTTTCCTCCATGTGTTGCATGTTTTGGGACCACCCTGTAGCTCTATATGAAAAGTGTCTTGATGACCAACATGGTGTAACACACTAGGTATTTCCTTCAATACATGTTAGATTTATTTTATCATCCTAGAATGGGTGGTCCTTGGCTTTTGCCCAGTAGTTTAGCAGGATGAGAGAAGAAAAATAATTGGGCATGTTGCAATAATAATGCACTGTACTTAAAGCAATATAAGACTTGCTACTACTACTTCATAGCATTGGACAGAACGACAATAGCCCAAGTTTTGTTCTAACAACAGCAACTAAATGTGATTGCTTTCAATGATACCACATTGCTACTTAACTACAAACTGCACAAATTGACCATGTCAAAATAGTTTTCTTACGATCTTGAAATTTTGAGAGGTCTTGGATCTTGTTAATTAGTTTCCAACTGCAAAATTTGCAAGATGTTGAACTTCAACCTTACAAAATACATATTTGCAATTAGCACAAACAGAAAATACAAGAACATCAAGAAAAAAAGAAAGACAATAAAAACAATAGTATTTGTTTCTGGAAAGAAGCACCCCACCTTAAGTCACACACACATACAAACATATAGATAAATGCACAAACACATTTATGAATACGACAAAAATGGCTAAAACACTCACATGCACACACATATAAAAAGTAAGTTTTAAACTCAAAACAAATTGAGCCCATGAGAAAGGATAATGTGAAGTTTAATACATTTTGTTGGTTGTAATAATTGTTTAGATCACTAACACTACATTTGCTTTTTTGTGAACATCTTTTTATGTACGCCTTAAACATTCCTAAAGCTTTGTGTGGTCTTTTGTGTCTATTTATTTCATTCAGATGTATTTGCTCTGCTGATTTTGATGTAATATATAAGAATATGAATCAACCCACTGCTTTTGTTATTTTGTTTACATCATTTGCTGTTATATGTTTTGACTTGATATTTGAGGGAAAAGGTCAAAGATGGTAGTATACTGGATCTTTTATTTTTTCTGTGCTACATGATTTCTTCTGGAAGAGATGATCATGTAATTAAAAATATATTAATTGTTTTAAAGGATAGCTATCGAGTCATTTACTTTTCAAAATATCTCAGAGTCAATTGAAATGCATGCTGATTAATGTTTTTGTGAACAAAAATGTGAGCATCAGTAGTAT
Source organism: Clione limacina (assembly GCA_032362205.1). Classification (NCBI taxonomy): domain Eukaryota; kingdom Metazoa; phylum Mollusca; class Gastropoda; order Pteropoda; family Clionidae; genus Clione; species Clione limacina. The sequence goes on from JAUUEB010180875.1 coordinate 8,509, forward strand.
ATCTATTATATCATTAATGTCTCCAATGAAGCCTTTAATAAAGAGAATGTGACATGATTCACTTTTGGGAACAAAGAAAATTAAAAAAAAACACATTTCAGACTGAGTTGATGATAGATAATCAATGACTCGTGAAACATGTGTAATATTTAACAGATATTGATAACACCCAGTATCATTTGCTAGCAGTGCTGTACAGATATAAGGGTATGTAGGAGAGTGGTTTCATACTTTTGTTTGCATATGTAAGGAAAAGCCCACCTCTTTAATGTATTCTATGGGACCATGAAAGCTCTTTCAGCATTGGAGGTATAACTGGCTTTGTTGACGAAATTGATGGACTAACATTTAAAGAGGTAAAACGTTTAAGATTGGTTAATTGGTTGATGATGCTTCTTTTTAATTTGAAATCTAAATGAGTGCTGAGAAAAAGATGAGGACTGGAAAGAGAGTACACCGTTTGTACTCTTGGCTTTTGAAGACTGATCACACTGTATAAACCCTAGCTTATCAACCCACATAAATACATTTTTTCTTTTATTGATATTATTTATATCAGATATAACAAACCAGTTACCAGGGTCAAAAATATCATCCAAGGTAAAATAGGGGTCAAAAGAAATTGAATATGCAGGTTTACACTGGTACAATTGATTTTCAATTAGTGCTCTATAGTCAATATAATACCTTTTTCTTGGGATTTTGGTAATAAGAATAGTTTGATTAAGTTTTAATTCAATAAGCATTTCACCATTTGTAGAACTTGGAAAATACAAGCTGCTTTTGATAAACCAATAGCTATTGAATCATATTTACTTTGTTTTATGATTTACTTAAACAAAGAGGGAAAATTTGCACCTTAGCAATTGCTTCAAATTATAGTTTATTTGTAATAACCAAGTTTGAATTAAGCAGATTCTAATGTTATTCTAGAAAATAAGTTTTTATAGCTATACTTCATAGCATTGGTTGTACAGTAGAACCCGGTTATAACGAGGTCGACGGAACTGGGCGATTTGCTCGTTATATCCGGTCTCTGGCTATATCCGAGATCACCGAAAACAGTGATTTTAAAGGTTCTGTCAACATGACCTCTAGTCAGGCGACAGAACCGTGTGGCTATTGTTATTTTATTAACAATGGGATGAGAGTTGCATGACGCGCCCCTCACAGATGTTTTGATTTGAGAAGTGTTTGTTTTTATTTCGACCTGTCGAGTCGACGTTAACTTGTGCTTTATGCTAACTGAGATTGATTTTCCGACTTTGTCAATCGAACTTGACTGCTAATTACCTCATTATATCTGGTCTCCATGGGATTTTATCTCGTTATATCCGATTTTAAAATACTTATATAATATAAGGAAAAAACGGGACTTTTTGTTTTGCCCGCTATATCCGAGGTCTCTAAAACCGAGCTCCTTATAACCGGACTCTACTGTACTTATTTTGCATGTGAATTATTATCATAAGTCTTATCGATACGAAAGGTGTGATAAAAGGCAGGTTCCACTGTAGTCATTCATTTTACAAAATAACATAGGAAGACAAATTCAAATACAGCATTAATTTTTTATTAGTTTGCTTTTGAAACATTTTGCATTAAAGTCATACATTTCAAAGGTTAAACAACAAAGAATCAAATTATACTAAAAAAAAAAAACACACTTTGGCACACTTCTACTGTAAGAATGTAAAGTGTAAGTTTATGATGTAAATACTAATAAAATATTTATAAGAGAACTTGGACTTAACTTTGATAAGTGTCCTTAACCGGAAGTTGCATATAAATTAACTGAAATAGTGGTAGTCTAATAATATGATAAGTAAGGAAGGGTTTAATAAATGCATATTTTAGAAACCTCCATTGAACATAAACAGATAAAATGTCTGTGCCATAACTTCTTATATGTAGAGAAAGACACATATACACCATGAAACAAGGTAAATCATTATAAAAATGTGACCCAACAGTGTCAAATGAGATACTATGCTGGTTTTAAGTCAACTTCATCAAATCAATTATAAGAGCTTAATACTTACCCCCTGATATTTGTATACAGGCAATTAGCACTTGGACTATTCTAAAAAATGTTCTAGACGAGTCCCAGTATATTCAAGTTGGAGGAGCTGAGCGTTGCGCACTAATAATTGATTCTATCAAGTAAACATGAAGCTAAATTACGGCTCACTTACTGCTGCAAGTTTACAGTGACAATTATATGATGTCAAGGATGATATTGAATGAAGTATATGACAAAAAATAGGTAATCAGAATCAATAACTACGACTAGAATATCGTATAAAATTAGAAAGTACACCAGCATTGCTTCAAAAAAAGCTTTAATAACCAAAATCAACATTGAGATACAAGAAAAACAATTATAAAATGTCAATGCACTCATGAAACATACATGGAAAAATCTGCTTGTAAATAGCAAAATAAAAGGCACATTTACTATTGCAGTTTCACAACTCGGATGTCAAGGATTATAATATCAAATGTAATGTAACAAGAAATGATGATCTGAACTAATGACTATAACTAAAATAACCTTCAGAATAAGTACACAATCGTAGCTTAAAAAAGCTAACATTTCTTATACTGTATTCCCCTTTTTTTCTTGTTGAGTACATTTTTGCTTTGGCATTTTTTTTTTTAGCCCAAATTCTGTGTTCCTCACCAGCAAAACCAAACTTGTCACCTTCTGATATAAAATCAATAAGATCTTTAATTTTCAAGGATTACACAATTACACCAAAGCTAAAAAATAATAAAAATGCAATTATACCATTTAGCAATAAATTATTTCAAAAATTTAAGGGGGTCAAAATTATAAAGAAATATATTTTTTCTAATATTGAAAATAAAAACTAGAATCTCCAAAGTACTTGCAAAATGCATAATTTTGCATTTATTATTTTTTTTATTTGGGCCCGGACGCATATTAAAAGAACACTTTTAACCACTGAACATAGAAACAGGATGCCTCTCAGGTGCACCATTTGCATCAATCATTTTAAAACGAAAATTAAAAAAAAAAATAAACAAAATTTCATAATTTTCATACATTTCTCTAAAAGAAAATCACCCTTTTCCAATATGAAAGCTATAAACAAACCAGAATCTCTTGGATATATCCAGAACACACCATTTAACATTAGATATTCCAAGGAGATAGGGGTTTTAGATTATCTCCCACATGTATCTTAAAGGCAACGCTTGGATAGCTTATTTAAAAATCATTTAGGGGAAACATATCATCTTGACAACTCGGAAACTTTGCTCCCACAATAATAGTCTACATCAACACATTTTTCATCCCCCCATTTTCGCTATGCATTTAGACCAAAGATGAAACCATGCATAATGTCAAATCAAATGAATACGATAAGAGAATCTATTGGAAAGTCTTATATAAGAATATCAAAACAACAATAACATATTCAATTTTAGTCTAATTTTGAAAGGTACACAGAGAGAAACGGTATCACCAAAGTGCCAATAGATTAAGTACTGAGACGACTTTTAGGTATCATTTCTTCAACCAGAAAACTTAAATTCGGTCAAGTAAAACAGTGACAAGTTGGATGCTTAAGAACATGTTGGCACATTAATGATTACATTGCTAAATGTCAAACAATATCACAAGTTTGACATCCAAAAACTGCACAGGATATACAAAAATATTTCAATAGAAACTTAAAAAGCATAATGATGGATTTCTTGGTTTTTATAACAAAAAACAATAACAATAGTGATTATTTACTCAATCTATACTCTGTAATCCAGATATTGATGTAAGGAAATAGTGGGTAAGTTTTGAAATACATATACCAGAGTCATCAATCTAAGACCACTGCTCTGTACAGTGGACGCAGAATAGTCCTGAATTGAGACATTGCATATCCTTAAGAAGTGGTTATAAGTATTGAATAACTGTCCCTTTGACAGAGGGGATAGATCTATATTTAACACTTGAATTGTGGATGTTGGCATTTCTATTGAAAAGGTAACAGGGTTCCTAGACTGGACTAGGGGGCTTAAGTTAGTAAAGTCCTGGGCAAAAACTTAGTCCCTATAATTTCTTGATTTACCTTGGAGATAAGAAAGAGGTAAAGTTCTATTCTTAGTGGAAACTGACAGCCTAGATCTTTTGTTAATGAATTGTTTGCATGAGTCATTGCTCATACAATATGTAAAATAACATTTAAAGCAATTAAAATGTGTAAAGGTTTTGTATTTGTAACATTTCCTCTTCTGAAAAAAAGAGAGGGGACCTTTCTAACATGTTAAATGACCATTTCAGAAAAATGGCATGCAATCTATCATATTAATACCCAAATGAATAAAAATTTCATGACCAAATAACTAAGATTTGAAAGACTAGGAACACATAATGAAGTTCAAATTTCATAGAAGAAATCAGATTATATTGATAGCTCCATTGTTCTCTTCCATTTCTGATAAATATGAGTCTCTAAGATTAAGATCAGAAGGGTATGGACCTTCAACAATGGAAGATCTTTTGTCAGTATTGCTGTTTGAGTTGAGTGACAGGGTGGATATGGCACCAGGTGTAGGTGCTGAACATGCAGAGACAATATTTGGGTAACTAGAACCTTTAATGCCTGAAGATTTGGATCTTGACTTGACTCCACTCCCTAGAGTTTTCAAAACTGTAATAGTATGGTTTTCTCTAACTTTTCAAAGATGCAGGTGCACATGTAGATTTTGAAGTTGATAAAAACATTGTATTGGATGGTGACCTGTTGGGACTAGAACCATCAGGAGGGCTGATAATCTCTGAGGCATCCATATTGGATTCATTGTTAGGGGCATCAAGTTTCTCTGACTTCATGCCAATTAGCTCTTGAGCAAAATCTGCCATGCCATACTGTGTGGCAATTCTCAAACCTTCCTCAAACAGAGAGTCTTTGCTGTTGTTCATAGAATTTCCATAAGCTGCCTCATCATCAAAGCTGGCACTACTGTTTTTGAGGTCTGTGATGCTGCTACTATTGCTGATAGGTACAGGATTACTGTTGGGAAGATCTGCCACGTTAACAGCTGCCTTTACAGTTGGATATCTTGAGCTTGGAGTTGAGCATTGACCTGAGAACAAAAATTGATTAAAAAATTAGCAATTAGGAGAGAGAGAAAACTGAAGGTTAATAGGAATTAAGATTGAGTCAAAATGGGTAGTTTATCTGATTTACAACTAGATTACTCTGGCTAAATCCCTAAGAGGTCTGCTGTATATAAGCTGATTAAGGGTTAGATTATTTGAATTTTTGATTTTATCTATCAACTATCAGCCACTCATGGGGTTATTGCTCGGTATCTGGAATCTTCAACAATAAAGGGTGTAAACGGATACCATCTTGTTATCAAAACTCTGGCACATAAGTAATCTCTTGCAATATTAACTCAAAACAGTGATGTAAATCAAGAAATAATTTTATGAAAAGGACATAGACATTCTAGCCTCAACCACCAGAGGGATGAAATATCTTCTGACATTAGAAGCTCTGTTTATTA
>JAUUEB010180986.1:0-22864 GCA_032362205.1 Clione limacina
AAAAAGTAAAAAAGGGTCTTGAAAAGTCTTGAAAAAGTCTTGAATTTCATTTTCGAAAATGAGTGGGCACCCTGTATCTATTTTGATGAAAAAATCCAAGTTTGTGACCTGTAAACAATCATACGTACACACAAACACACACACATAAAAACACCCACACGCACAAGCTCTCGCAACTTGACGTAAATTAACTTGGCGTCTTGTATCTATGGTTTGCAACCTACATCGTCTTATATTTTTGGAAAATTATAAGATTGTTCACTTTGGATGAAAATATATAGTGCTTATGTCGAGTAAACTGTAAACAACCGCACATACACGCACAAATACACACGAGTACACATATTTATTTGCTAAAACCAACACACATATTCGTACAAACACGCATCTACCCATAAAAACATGTTTATACGCACTCACGTGCCCAAATGGTGACATAAACAAAGACTAACACGTACACAAAAAGGCACACACAATCACTGAGCCGGAAAAATCGGCTTGCCGTTGAAATTAAGAGCGAATCTGAGAGGGAACATCCGGCTTGCCGTAGGGAAAGAGTTAAACCGGAAGAAGAGAGAAGTTTTTCCCAAAGAAGAGTATGCAGAATGTTGAACAGGTTGAATACATGCCAATAGGCTGTATAGATGATGTAGAAAAGATGAGATAGACAGACAACTGCCCAGGAGAGTGCCAGTGCATTTTGTTTTATGAATTTATTTTTTTGTCCAAAGGCCTCAATGTCCCTCGTAGTCGTTTCCTTCCTGTAAAGACAACCTCTGACTTGTTGATAGTGATGAGTAACTTGTACGCCATGAAGACAGGAGCCCTCGAGATGTCACCGAAAAGATCATTTCCCAGTGTGCCTCTTGTCAAGCTTGGACATCAATTTTCTAAGGTAAATTTTGTTTAAATTATAAATTAATTGATATTGACATATACTGTATTGACGAGAATATCTCCCCCCCCCCCCCCTTTGAGATTTAAAATGCTCTTAATTTGCACCATTGATAACTAATCGCAACAATTTCAGCCGCTTCATGGCTATTGATTTGATAATATCCAAGCTTGTACCCCTCCTTTACAAATTCCTGGCTAAGCGCCTGGACTATGATAGAAATCTAAGATTCCACTATGAATTATTTCATATTCCTTCTTGTACAGATTTTCTAATTATTCTACTCCATTTTCTCATTCCCAGGTCAAAGACTTTCTCAAGAGATTTTCAAATATTCCAGACATCTTAGAACTGGATCATCTGACTGTAGCTGGAGACGTTAGCTTTGGGAAAAATGTCAGCTTAAGGGTGAGTGTGGTCATAAAAAAAACTTTTGTTTTGGTGGTAATAGAATCTTGAGTAAATTAGGAGGGGGAGATTTTGAACTCAGCAAGAACAACTTGAATCCCTTTTAAGAGTTATTGCTTATAAAGGTAGAAATATTGATAGTAATACATAGACTTATATATTTAAAGATTTGATGCACACATTTTATATTAGTGAGAAAATTATGAATATTTGTCTTTAAGACAATAGATTGAATTCAATCTTTCTTTTGACCTGCAGCCCCCCATCCACCCTTTACTTACCCTTCACCAAATGTTTACCCCGGGTACAAAGATTTTTAGCCCATTCAGCATTCATTGATTTTTTTATTTCATTTGTACGCAGAAAAAATCCCTGTGTTCCAAACATTTTTCCAGGGTACAAATTTGACCTATTTTACCAACTTTTGGAAGATAATCCCCTTTATCTCCCTTTATATACACATTATATCGTTTTATGGTTCTGTGACTTTCGTTATTTTCTAACATTGAAAATGCTGATGTCTTTATTTGTTCTCCCTTCAGGGTACAGTTATCATCATTGCCAACCACGGAGAGAAGATTGACATTCCAATGGGTTCTATATTGGAGAACAAGATTGTGTCTGGAAACCTTCGTATCTTAGATCACTAACAAGTGAACACATCTATATATGATTATATACTATAGTTCATATATTATAAATTATAATATATACACTTCCCCTCAGGCGTCATTCATGTGTTGATTTTGATTCTGAGGAGAAAAAACATTTAATTACATTAAGGGTCAAATTTTCAAAAAGAGTCACTGTTCTTTCTGTGCTATGAGAAAGAAAATTATAGTAAAAAATCATGTTTTTGACAAGTCATTTAGTATATGTTTATTTGTTAATTATATGCAATTTAATATACCATATGCAAAAACCCTTTTCTCCAAACTATGTTTTTGACAGCTCTCACTGAAAATCTTTTCATTCAACAAAAGTAACCTTGTGAGGGGGTGTTGCATATATTAACAAATTGTTTGAGATTTAAGTCTTGCGGCTGTGATTTCTTAAAGAAGAATCTGTACATCACAGTGACATTCTAGACATTCTAGACAGTATTGTGAGAGTGACATTCTAGACAGTATTGTGAGAGTGACATTCTAGACAGTATTGTGAGAGTGTCATTCTAGACAGTATTGTGAGTGACATTCTAGACAGTATTGTTGTTCTTAAATGTAGAAAACTATGAAGTGTTGTTGTTGACTTTTCTTTATTTTCCTTTTGTTGTGGGATGTTTCATTCCCTGTTATGTTTTGTATGAAGTATTTAATGTGTGTAGCAAATCTATATGTGATACGTCAACATCATCATCATCATCATCATCATTTATAGTCGTTGTCCATATTCGTAGTCATATGACATATGAACTATGTGTGTTTTTATTTTATTTCTCGTGTGTAGATAATGTTATCTTCAATAGATATGTTTGCATATTCCCAAATAAATATTCATGAATTGAATTAAAATTGTGATATTAGGATAGCATGAATCTGCATTCAGTCATTATGTATGAAACAAATTATGATGGTCATGTATAAATGATTTGAAATGTTATTCAAAAATTGCCACAATTCTAGGCCTGAGGATATGGCTTCTTTCTGTTGGAATAGAACTGAAGTCCTCTACGTAGGCAAAGTAAACTGTTTGATATGGCTTTATTGTGCCTGGATTTTAGTATACTTGTCTGATGTCATAGCAATATATATATAGCGCTTAAATGACCTCTTTGAGTCTATAGCGCTGTAAAACCTTACATAAATAAATGCCACATTTCTCTCTGTGGTTGATGAGTGAATCCTGGAAGTAATTAAAGATGATATATTGAAACAAAGAGTACAGAATGTGCCATAACAATGAAACATTAGTATTGTTACTTGTTTGTGTAAATGGTTTGTAACTTTTGTAATATTCTACCAATTAGCACAACTCTTGTTACGGTTATTTTGTTGAATGGATATGAAAGTAGTAAACTACTCAATCTGTCGTATGAAGTGCTAATGTTCTGTTTGCTGCTATTAGAACAAAGGTCATTTGATCAAACTGAGAGTAGACAGAAGAACCAAGATAATTCCAAATATATGCCCTATATTTTATTGCCTAGTTTCTCCAAGAAGGGAGTGGTGAACATTTTCAAAACAAAAATAAAGTTTGATGTTATTCTGCTAATGGCTTTCTGGAGAAAGTATTTCTTCTTTCAATCATTCATAAACTTAATCTTGAGTATTGGCACTGACACGTTCAAAGTGTTCTACTGCATGAGCTGAATATATTGACCACTAATAAGCATTTTTGAAATAATGTGAAACGTTGTATGTACTAAATGTGTATATGGCCCGTGCCTTGTTCAATCAATGTTTAACTGTCAATTCAACTGTGTACTGGTTGTTAACAATTAAGAAAGGAACTCTATCCCACCCAATGATTAAATGCCAAAGTCATTGTCAACAACTGGTAAAGAACTTCCAATTATCAGGGTTAGCTTTATGGTTTTTTTGCAAATAAACTGGTTACTTAATTATCTTTATATTAAATCATATAATTATAATCATCTCATTGTTACTAATCCCCTTGATTGGGATCTATAAAACTGGTGACATCTCATTGTTTCTCTCATGGGTAATGCACATTTTAGATACAATTATTTGATGACTACCTTACAGACAGGTGTATACCAATATAGTAATGTGTGCTGTGTTTGAGTTGTGTCTTTTTCTAAGTTTCTCTTAATTCCATCATATTGATGCCAAAAAAAATTGTTTTTATCAAAGGCGATATTTTACAAAATATGATATGAACATTTGTTTGGCTGTGATCTATCTACATCTAAAATAATTGACAAGCTGTTACAGGCTTTTGTTTTTGAACATAATATCCTGTAATATCAAGTCTCCCCCCCCCCTCATCTCCTCACTTACATATGGTAAAGGGTGAGGTTTTTTAGTAACAAAACAAACAAACCTGCATAGACAAATATCATGGGCTGTATTGATATATTATGTAAATAACTCATGAAGATTTTGTTTTATTTAAAATGTGTCACTTTCATTCTTGTATTCATTGCAATACCATCTGTCACTACTACCATATTGTGATTGCAATACTTTTATTGGCAGTACCTGCTCAGCAATGATAATATGCAGTTATTTTTCAAGGCGCTGTCAGCCTGGTGTTCTTTTTTAAGAGTAAAAATAATTATGTCTCTTTGACTTTGTGCGCTCAGTGAAGTGGCAGTCCTTGTTTCCTCATAACTTTCACATGTGCTTTAAACATGTAACATTTCTATTGACTTATACATGATGATGTGAATTCATTAATTGTTTGTTTAGATAATCATACTCAAAGATGCTATACTGTGGCCAACATTGTTTTACACTGGGAGGAAATAAAACATTTAAAACCATTTTCCTTCTTATTTTCTATGAAGTTGTGTCAACCTTTTTGTTTTTATTACTGTAAATTTACAGTGAGTTTCAATGGAAATGATGGCTGGTGAGAAAAGAGTCCTTTAAACATTTCAAATAAACACATGGTTGAATGGGAAAATAGGATTATTATTGCAGAATTGGACTTATATAATATTGATATATATTTTCAACCACAACTTCCAACTGGCTATGTAGTGTAGCGGTTTAAGCGTCTGTCTATCCAGCAGACAATCCGGGTTCAAACTCGTCTAAACACAATTTCATTATTTTTAAAGTTGTAGAATAGAAAGTTATACTTAGTCAAGAGTCAAGTGGGGTTTCACTTCTCAAAATACCTCATAGTTGCTCTGTTTACAGGTGAGATATTTTCTAGAGCTTATTTGTCGAAATAGGCTTTGTTGGTAAGGTCATGTGGCAAGAAAGGAGGTGTGCAGCTGGCTAATAAGATGAATAAGCTGCCAATGAAAGGGCTGTCCTCCAAAGTCGTGGAGTGAGGCCATTACAGAAGATTTCAAGACATAACACTCCAGAGATGACAAAGATCGCCACGCTTGGCAAGCAATTGCATTGTGAAAAGTCAAACCCACGTACCGTGGACGTATGACTTTTAATAATGATGATGAACTACATGTTCAATGCTCCTTTAACACTTTCATGCTACCTTACACCAAAAAGGTAAGTTAAAGCTCATGAAAGGACACATTCCTCATCTCAAATAAAGATTTATGTGTTTCCAGTCATCAATAATATAAAATATTAATTTTGTTCTTAATACTTGTTGGTACCATGATGTAAATAAATAACCTAATATTAAGTTATTTCACCTTTGTCTTAAGCCAGATTATAATCATGCACATCAGAAGGAAGGAAGTCAATAAAATGTTTTATTTTTTATTTTTTAAGTTTATTTCAATCTCCATGATATTCCAATGCATCTCAATCTTAATATACAACATGAATATTAATAAAACACATCCACTCAATCACTGTTTTCTTACATATGAGGTTAGAATAGTCAGTTTTTAAGGCTATCAATGGGAATCCTTCAGTCAAAATCTACCATATCACCTCTAACCGTTAAGAGCCAAAGTTATTCATCCAATTCGTCTGGGACATTTAGTAGAAGCAATTATAATAAAGATAGGGAGAGTTTTGTCCAAAGAATTTTCTTCCTATTACATATTAGTATTGTCAATAGTCTTGTCTCCCTCACCGGGGAATTCCAGAGCGTTGCTATGTGAACAACCCTGTATTTCTGGTGCATGGATAACGCCATTTTTATTCAAAATCAACTGTTCTGACTAACAGAGTTGCTATGAATACAGCCCTGTATAACTCATGCATGCGCATGCGAATGGATAACCCATTCAACTTTTATTCAAAATCAACTAAATTGGTAAACTGCGCATGAGCAGAGACACAATATATGCTACCGAGTGCAGTGTTAGTAACAGCTTGAGATAGATATCATCTTAACTCCCCCCGTGGATATTAATTTTGTTCATTGTTTTATATTGTTTCTTAAATTTTTAAGATGTCTATATCACATAAACATTAGACTTTTTACTAGAGTTTAAATATAATTTTATCTTTTTTTGCACCCAGGGAAATATTTCCACGCACTTTAAAATGATAGCAATGAGAGCAGCCTCCTTCATTAAAAAACAAAACTAATTTTTGTGTGACTAGAAAAACAATTTTAGTCAACAACAGCTGAAGAGGAGAGGTTTACGCCTTTTGATAGCTTCTATAAGCTTAGTCTTCAACAAAAATCTGATATTGGTTAAATCCCTACAACTGCAAGCTGTCAAGAATACTGGACCTATATTGTATAGGGTGTCCCTAAAGTCCTTTCTTATGGTCACAAATCTCCTGGAGACAAAATAAATAGAAATTCTGTATACAATACAGAATAAATTTATGCTACATAATAGATCATGGAATAGAAATATGCATAGATTTACATATTTAATAGTGCAGTCCATTAACATCGGAGGGTTCCTTTCAAAGACATTTAACAAAATGAAAACACAACACTCTGAACAATGCTCTGATAATTATGAAATAAATAAAGTTACATTTTCATATAAAAAAAGTTCCCCTGTTCGAATCAGAACATCTATTGTATCACACTTGTAAATGATGAACACAAAAAATGCCTAAATTGTGGAGTTTGCCTAAATTGTGGAGTTTACAAACTTGCTGCTGTTTGGTCCCATGGGCGTAATAGAAATAAACAAATCTTGGGATTCTTTTCTTTAAAGAGTTTGCTGACAGGTTTGGAATCGAAGGCACAAGTAGACTAAATTTGTCAGTTGGTACAACAAAAACAGTTTAAGAATGTCACTGATCTCCCAAGGATTCATTGAAATGCATATGGCAATGTTTTATTTTCACAAGTAAAGAGTTTATGGCCATGAGAAAGGACTTTTGGCGCACATCTAACATATGCAGTTTTGTTCTTAACCTGCCAAATTAAAGAAGATCTAAAGTTCTTATCACTGAGAACTTTAATAAGTCGGATCACAAGCATATTGCATATTATAAGGTTAGCTTGACATCAAATACCAAGGCAGGCATCAAACCACAGACTTATACATTTCAAATTATATATCTAATACTACTACTAACAACCCTAATGAGCTTGTGGTCTCAATCATTTACATGAGCTTCTCTAGAAGCATGCAAGGCAGGAGTCTGTATTACAATATCAATAATTTGACAATGTAAAGCTCTGTGTATGTAAGCATCAACATGTCCTGTACACAATGACAACATCTAGGACTATGAGGTAGTAACAAGCGCTTATCCTGTCAATATTCAAGCATTTTATTGAAAGTTTTGTTAATTTACAGAGACACACGGTCAAATACTTATCTTCAGCAATTACCTAAGCAGTACTTATATAACCGTATATTTTGAATGTGCAGTAAAAATCTCACCATACCATACACAAATGCAATGATATTAGTTTTCAACATGTTACATTCAGCTCTAATACCATCTTTGCCCCTATCAAAACATCTCTTTATCAGATTTTCACATACATAAAATATTCAAATAAATAATCCATTGAAATACATTTTACCACTGAGCGACCAATTTTCTGAAGATAAGGCCTTGGTTAAGTTACAACTCATTTCAACCATTGAAATTTCTGGAATGATAAAACAACAATAATTTTAATCAAAATCTAAACAAAATATTTCCCCACTTTTGATTGGAATGACTTCTACAACTTGATAGTGACTAGTGTGACTCACAACAAAATCCTAAAGCTTTATTACAACAAACACAGTTTATAATCAAAGATCTGGTTACTAAGAATATCACAATGAACATCGACAAAGTCTAATGTCAATTGATATCATTCCATCTTTTTAAAAAGTTTATTCTTATCTATCATCTGTTAAGGAACTATTTACTCGCTTACAATATTCCTTATAGATTCACAACAAAGCAAACAAATATAATTCATGAAAAAGAATAAATAAACAGGTAAAATTCAAATCAATATCTAAAACAAATCTTGATCTCATCCATTGTTCCAACTTAAATATAAAAATCTACAAGTATTCAAGACATGGAAATGAGACCTTGATTGCACAAAACTACTTAAATTACTTGATTATATTGCAGTGAGCTTCTTATTCTACAAACAAAAGTGCGTTTAAAATGAGAAGATGATGTCATGAAACAAAGAAAACTGATCACATTATTAGCTTAACACAAATGAAAAGAAATATACAGTGAACATATTTGTGCTGATTTCAATCTTCAATGTCACCAGAACTAATTATGCTTGGCTCAGTAATCTACATTTTATAAAATATATAGCCAGTCTCACATCTCAAATTTATGTAATTGTTATCATTATTTTTCATTTCATCAAGCATTATCATCTTAAAAAAGTCAAATTTATCTGCTATTTATTTTGGTTGTTTCATACTCTTACGAAACAAGAAAGTCATATGAAAGGCGTGACCCATATAAGTATATATGTCCTTGACCACGTCCCTAGCCAGCAGAGAGCGTCCCTAGCCAGCAGAGAGCGGCAGCAAATATGTGCTGCAGGCAGGATTCAAACCCAAGCTCTCTTGTGTGTGAGGTGGAGTTGTTGCCCCAAGGCTAAAATACCACTAATTTTATCGTTTCTTCACTTATTCAGTAAAGCAGAGAGCACGCCCCTTGTACTGACTTCTATTGGTTTGCGGTCTCGTCTCCGCCCCATGTATTCAGCTATGAGACTAACTTCAAACAATAAATTTCAGATATCAGTAAATGTTGAATATTACATTGACTCCTGGTTCACTATGTGTAAAATCAGTAAACAAAGCGTATAACATTATACCTTCTTTGGTTATCCCCCTTCTTTTCTCTAAATATCATAATGAAATAGCTGAAGCTGGTTCAATAAAGCATTTTTACCTTTTTCACATACACACAATTTATATCACAATGGTTCTTCATGAAACTTGAAATAAATCATACAATTGTCAGTGTATATACAAAATATGCATTCATAAAACACTTCAGACATGCTTTAATTTATATAACAGTTGAAACGAATAGTATGAAATTATTTAACAAATCAGTAACAAAATGGGTGAAATACATTTGTAAAAATAGTCTGTAACATGAATAATTGATTGAAGAAGTAATTTCACAGCCTTCAAGAATAATATCAACTAGAAAGATATTCTCTATTAGTTCAAAGAATTCTGTTCATTCTCTTCTAACCTGTATGTTTAACAGGGGTGCCAGCAGACAACCTCAAAACAGTGAGTCCATATGAGGACTTCTTGTTTCAAGCAATTTTACAAATTTGATGTTTTTAAGCTAGAATCAGCAAAAATATTAGTTTTGTCTGAAATCAGCAAAAACATGAGAAGTTGCTTTTCCGCAACTCCCTGGCAGCCCTGGTTTAATATCAATTTAACACTGAATACGATTTTGGTTTATAAATGATCATTTTTCTTGTGTATTGGCCATACACCAAACAAGGATAATTCTATATTTCTGTTTCTGTTTTCACACTATCATTACATGAAACAAAAACTGAACCTAATTAGAGTGAATGTGATTTCGATTGCTGACCATTTGAGTTAGAGGTGAGAGGAAATGCCATGCAGCCATCAAGTATTATCTAACATAGATGCATACACAACTCATCAACTTAGTGCAAAGGTGGGAGGTAAATGTCATATCTCCATTTGTATTCAGGACTTTGTTTATAAATAACATTTCAATTGAAAATCATATGGCTTGATACATCAATCATAGAATGGCTGCTTCATGGAGTTTACAAAACACATTTGAGTAGAGAAGAACAAGTCAGTGAGCTTGAGGACAAAGACTGTGACTGGATAAAGGTGGAGAATATGCTTATGTGAAGGGCACCAACAACTTTGGTATTAATCCCAATCTCTTCAAAGACAGCTATTAGAGCATAATACAGCCCATAATACAGCCCATAATACAGCCCATAATACAGCCCATAATGATCACAACTTGTGATTGTGATTGTAAGTGGGCCTTTTTCAACACATAAAGGTCAAATGAAAGGCGGGTAGCACATTCTCATCCCGACCAAGGACTGCAGTCTAGTTGAGGGTGGCAGCAAATACCAGTCACTGGCTGGATTCATACCCAGGCCTTCATCTTTTTCTTTATACACTACTTGTAGTGCCAGTCTTAGTGTGGTGGATGAAGTCTAGGAACCCAATCTAAAGAAACATCTTAATGAAGATAGGAACATATTTGACATAATTGCCCCGAACCCTTAACACACTACAGTTGATGATACACAATATTGGGCTGCCAAAAGTTAAAGACATAAAACACACTTGAGAGTAGAGTTCATTTCTATGAACATGTCTTGGTCCAATTAAGATATAACATAAATTCCAATTATGTGTGGTGAAAAATGCCTGAGTTAGTCTTAACCAGAGAGAAACATTTATTTATACTGACTTGTATTAAAGTCTTTTCATCATGTCTTTGTGACAATACAATCCAGATGTTAAATTTTTGTAGCATTCCACGTCCTTGTTTACTAGATCAATGTATAACACTAAATAATGTCTTAACGAAAGCAGGAAAACAGTCAAATGTGAAATCAAGATAAGTGGAGTCAAGATGTACAAGTATATCACATATCCTAAGATGTCTTTGCTGACATAAAACTAACAATGTTCACAACCAAATATCAAACTCATATCACAAAATCCAACTTAACTCTGTCTATAGATAGACAAATCAGACTTGAACATTGCTGTAAAATTATCTTTAAATAGTTAACACAGGGATTGTTTTTGTAACGTAGAGGACACAGGTTTGTTTCATGTAATGCCTTGAGTTATATATATATATATAACTTAGTTTTATCACATTTTTGATCTAATGAGACAGCTGCACTGCCCTGACCCAAGTGTTATATTTGCACAAGTCTGTACTGTGGGAGAAGAAGCAGCTGTGAGTATGTAGTGTGTAGAGGATCATGCGGTGTGTCACCTGACGTCCCATACAGCTTTAGTGCTCTGTACCAGACCCTCCAGGCCTCTCAGAGTGTTAAAACTTTCACAATAAAATGACAAATCTGATATCACAAGTCTGGGGAAACACAAAGAAAAATACAACTGAACATTGGATTTGAAAATAGAAAGGAAGAACATGTTGAAGAAAATTCTTAACAATACTCAACCAAACATAGGTGAAAACCTCCCTACGATAAAGGTAACCAAACATAGGTGAAAACCTCTCTACGATAAAGGTAACCAAACATAGGTGAAAACCTCCTTACGATAAAGGTAACCAAACATAGGTGAAAACCTCCCTACGATAAAGGTATTTTTATAATTAAGATACAAGATTGACATGTAAATCATTATTGTGCTATCGGAAGGCAAACATCTTTTGAATTTTTGAATTTTTACTTACCCATAAATTTCACTGATCTAACATTCAAGGAATTTTAACATAAGAAAAATGTGGTAAAGGCCTTCACTCACCCACACTGTGGTCCCCCATCATGAGATACTCCCAACACTACCAGGCGACGACCTAGGACACGCATGAAAGACCCATTCATTCTCTCGAATAGAACCTGGACAAAAATATATGTGATATATATAAGAGTTTGAGGTGTGGTCTGAAAAGTTTTGTTTATCATTTAGATAATAAATCAAAAGCCTTAAACTAGTTCTGCAGACATAGCAAGGAAATATCAAAACAGATTACAATCTTCTTTCCTCAATATTTCTTTAAGGATTTAATTAGAGATTGTATAGGAAATTCATTTCAATATCATGTAAGACGCACTCAATTTGTTTCACAATCTTTAATATAACGAGTTACTCTCATGACCAAGTGTTGGGGCCAATGTTGGGAATGAAAATGTTGGTATGCAAATACTGGTAAGCCAAGCGTCAGTATACTGGAACTGTGTAGAATTTACAAACTTCAAGTTCAAGTATAACCTTAATAAAAAAAAAAGATCAAGTAAGTTGAAGGTTGAGTATCTGACATCTAAAAATAGTTCTGCAATGTTGAATACTTTGAATGGGATAGATTCTCCATTCTTGAAACCACCCATTTAAGTGTTCCATTTATTTACAGTTTCTAGATTAACTTCAAAGACTTTGAATGGGATACATTCTCTCTTCTTGAAACCACCCATTTAAGTGTTCCATTTATTTACAGTTTCTAGATTAACTTCAAAGACTTTGAGTGGGATAAGAAAAATGAACTTCTGACATCTACTTTGCAAGAAGAATGTGATCCTATAAAGTTATAACAATATGACGTCAGTGCTTTCCAATAATATCTTAATTATTTTTTTAGAGTGTAAGGAATCTGCGATTGTTCAAGTTTATCTCCATCGTGCCTCCCAGGGTTATAATAATTGTAAAGTGCTTTGAGTTTACTCCTAAGAGAAAGCGCTATATAAATGCCATTGTTATTATTACAAGGTCATCAACAACTTACCCTACACTGTTTCAGTGTCAAAATACTGACCAAAGCTTCATGTAACTTAGCCATCTGTTTACATATTGTACGGAAACACTGGGATGGCATCGGAGCTTTGACCTCATACTGAAAACACAAAGAAAGTCGCATGTGTCATTATCATTACATGTATAGAAGTTAGAGTTGAAGATATATTTACTTTTACATAACTATGGGGGACTTTCAGGATCTCAAGTTTTTCTTCTTATCTAGCTTGGATTTGAAAGACAAAATTCCGTTAACACCATTAACAGTACTGGCTTCAATCTAAAAGAATTTCAGAAAACCCAGTGGTTGTCAAAAATATGACAACCAAAAAAATGTGTGCAAAGATCTGTGATTTTAGTTTGATTTTAAACCAAATTTATTGTGACGATTTTAGTGTAATGTAATCTAAATTCAACAAACAATTTATGAAAATTACAAAAATGTGCTTTAGGTTAAGAAAACCATCAGCTTTAACAAAAAAGGCTATTCTCTTCTATTCAATTTTTTATCTCAAATCAGAAATATCTTATGAATTCAGATCAATTACATTCATCTATTTTGATTTATTATTACTGCTATGGTCCTATGTTTGCTTTAAAAAAACATTAACGTCTGTGACTAACCTTTGAAAGTTGTGCCTCTGCCATGTTTTCCGAGATACTAACAAGTTTATGGTTTATCTCTTCTATATGGTCATCGTAATCCTGAAACGTGGAGAGAAATGATAGTTTTTGTAAAGACAACTTTTAAAGCTTTTATCCTTGAAAAGAAAACATAACTTTGATCTATAAAAACATACGAAGGTAAATATTTCCTCTAAATGTGATCAGAATTTATTTTTTTTTAAATCTTCGGAAAAGAATTCAATTGTGGTCTGGTGATTATACTGTAATTGTCATTCCACAGAGGCTGTAACGCTGAAAACAGACATTTTATTGGACCAATTGGATACACATATGCAACTAGGAGTGCGGGGACCCATAAAGATGTAGAATAGGATCCCCCAGCTGGTAGCCATCTGTCAAAAACTGTCTCCAAAAAGTGGATCTACTGCCATGGATCTGAGTCTGTGATTTAGTACTAAGCAAAAATCGATCTTGCCACCAGATACAATGCTACACTACATGTTCCAGTATTATGCAAGGATGTTATTTAGATGGACTCTACACACATCTCTTTAAAACTGCCTGGTTTCATCTATTTCTTAAATTGTAGGATAAATAATGAACGAATTTTGCAAACATCTTTAACCAACATAATTTAGACTAACAAAATTGTGAGGAAATGAATCTGTGATTACATCATAATGTGCACTCTTCCTTAAAAACGATAAGTTTTGTTTGAAGCTGCACTATCAAAAAGGATAAGGAGAAAATTGAACTGTACTCATCATATTATGATCTCAGGCAGTAAACATAGAAATAAGAAAACTATAGAGTTAGTTCATTTTACCTTTGTGATCTTCTCAAAGTTTTTCAACATATTGCTGTTTTTCCCTGGTAATGTGTGCTCAAAATGACCTCTGACTTTTGGAATGAAGTGAACGACTAACTGGAGACAGCGGGAGGCAAGAGCTGAAGTAATATAAAAAAGACTAATGTCAATGAATCTAATTACATAACTTAGTCAAATCGCTTGAGAAAGTAAAAATATTCCACACAAAACAAACATGATATTGTGATATAGACACTCAGATTATCATATAAAAACAACTAGGAATCAGTCTAGAATATGAATCTAAAATCTATGAACTCACTGGACCCAGACAAAACTACTATTTAGGGCAACATTCAAATACAAAAAAAAAAAACATGATAACAGATGGTGGATAAGTAACTAAAACAAACTTCATTTATCTATTAATGTAAGGTTTTACAGAACTATCCACTGAAAGAGGTCACTTAAGCATTTATCTTAAGATTTAATAGAAAAATCAAACAGAAAAGGGAGATAATAAAATAATTATGATTACCCAAAAGAAAAAGGTCAATACACTGAAGCTTACATTACAACATTAAAAAAAGTTTTTGGACACTAATTTTAAATATTAGATCAAGTTAATGTTTGATTAGTAAATAATCATAAAAGATTGACCCATACCCAAGTTCCTTGTTGAGATAGTCTTGAGTCCAACCAACTGTCTGGCTCCTGCTCCTATCAACAACTGACATGTCCTTGAGTTGAACATCTGACAACAATAAGCATATTTTATTTATTAACTGGTTACAAAAGACAAGATATCAAATATTGATATGATACACTCAAATGATATGATAAATGAGCAAATGCAAAAATCATATTTGTAATTGAAATTGACATTAAATCAACTTTCAATTTCATAATCTACATAGCTACACCACTCGCTTTGATTTACATATTTTTTTTATTGACATTCCCAGTTTCTTTAGATATCCAAAGTTCACCCAACCTCAGTATATCACAAAATTATCATCAAGCATGTGTTGAATAGCACTTAAAAGCCTTGCTATAGAAGCCGAAAAAACAACAAAACACCCCCACCTATATCCATAACGTCACAATTTGTGTTACAGCAGTTAATCAAATTCCCCTTTCCATTATTTCACCAGTTGATGTGGAAATCCAAGAGATTGAATCACTTCTCTTTTATGTGTCAAAGTACACATTTCATATCAAGCTTCAACCATTTGGATTTGAAGATTGATAATGCAGCAGTAAATTAAAAAATGTACAAATACTGAATGCTGTGTCTATGTTGATATGTTATACAGTTATACAAATCTAATTCAACAACCAGACTTCATGAATATGTGTTTATCTCTTTTTTCATTTCAGTTTGTTCCATTTGTAGAATATTTCAATGCTTTTGTTTTGATGGCATGTTGTTTGAAAAAGGATTATGACCCGCCAATATCGCTGTCTTCTGTAATTTGTGTGTACCTAGAGTGTTTACATGACCTGGTTAAGCTCAACTGTTATACAGTCAACAAATCATAAGAAAAGTTAAAATAAAAAAACAAGTCATATAATAATAAACAATTGTCAATAACCTTGAGCAGATCAATGAGTCGAGTGAGTAAGTCTGGTGTAGCTGAGGGAATGTCCACTACACACTGGCAATACTCTACCATCATCTTGATCAACATCAACACTGTCCTATAACAACAAAATATAATCATCTTTCAGAATAAGTAGCTTAATCTTAATCTATCAAACTGCATAAAAACAGAAAGAAATGAAAGTGTTAAAGGGATAAAAGGGGTCAAAATGTTCACTATTTCACATCACAAACCTTTCACATCAAAAAACCACAGATTGAGCCAATCGGGTGGAAGAAAATAAAAATGTACACTTAGACATCTAAACTAATATAAATATACAACAAAACTATGCAGTGTCAAGCCATCTTGACTTGCTTTTTCACATTGTCCAGTTAATGTTGTCAGTTATGACCAACATATGACCAATGACTTGATCGTTACTTTTTATATTACCTTTGATAAAATTACTAAGTTAGGGATCTAATGAAGATCTAAGCTTGAGAGATGTTTTTCATAAAAGATGGAAGATTCTTATCAATTTAATATACTCTGTCCCTAATACAATAACAATCCAATCAAGTTGTTTCATGCCTAGATACTTACCCTACTACAGAAAACTGTTCCTCACCAACAAGTAGACATTCTGTGGGTTTACTTTCTCCTGAAAAATGTCAGATTGATAATTAAATCAATAAGTGTTTTAGGATTGAAGCATTAAGATCTTTGAATCTATAAAATATGATAACAAAAACATGGCTTTGTTTTCTCTATTTTGGGTTTCTCATACCGCCTAAGGTTGGTATTCATATCTTTCATTGTATATTCCAGGCTCTGCCTCTGATACATAATGCTAGCTAATCTACATCCATGGCCATGACTTTATTACTGATTGTGTGAGTTGGAGGTCCATGGCATCCAAACTATGTAAGGGGACATAACCCTGGTAAAGGTAAAAACTGTCTTTAGATATCCTGTGACATGTGGGTGGGCTTATGTGATATAAACTGACAAATTATTCAAATAATTTAGCCATCTTCTGATCAGCTTGGTTTATCATGCATGTGGTAAAAGATTATAAATAACTTTCAAGATCCTGACAAATGTAGAGACAATAAATGACACAAACCTGATTCAGATCTCCTCTCAGGCAATGTCAGTGTTCCTTAGAAAGAAAAAAGACAAAAAATGTCAAAATAGTTTATTAATTTAGTGCAAAAACATTATCATAATATGAATATTGAACACTGCTAAATAGTGATGTCTTTTTTGTATCAATCAGTAAATTTAGACCTTTCAAAAACATATACTCTTATCTACTGTTATGAAAATAAAAGACAGCACTACATTGAAGAACTGAATAAGAAAGAAAATTTTAAAAGTCTCCACAAACCTGTGTGCACAATGTGATTGACTAAATCTTGAAACTCTGTAGGGACATCAGCCTGTTTCCAACGTTCATTATCCAAGATCAAACTAGAGTCAATAAAAATGTCAATAGTTAATATCAAATGTTTTACATAATCTAGCATACAAAACACATGTATCTATCTTCTCGATGTTAAATGTTTAAACTTTACTACTTATTTACATTTTATTTAAGTCTCATATCACAATGTTCTCTAGAAAACTTTCTATTTTCTATTGTATTTGAAATTTCAAAACAAGAAAACTGCACTCAATCTAGGGTCAGATGTCTGTTGCTCAGATGTCTCTTTTGTGGTGAAAAAGAAAAATGTGCAAGTCTTGTAAACTTTAAGGTTATATTAAATTATGCCAATAAAATAAATTCAGTTTGAAGAAAAGTGAATTGGTAGGAGGAATTGTATATATTGTACCATAGATTCTAATCCAACTACACACATAATTGATGCAATATGATAAATTTACCACACAGTACTCCTCATATTAGATGATGATGATGATGATGATGATGATGATGATGATGATGATGATGATGATGAAGTCAATGACCCTATGTAAAACTAATTGAACTCTTGAGCCATAGAGAGTGCTGCTAATTGATGGTCTATGTGGAAGGAGCTGTTATCTTTTTACTCTCAACCCCGAGCACTCAAACAAGACATGATGGATTGTTTCTTCAGGATGAATACAGTTTCTGTAGTGTGGGGGGTGGCAAGGATCAAATTGCTTTAGGTCAAAGTTAAGATTTGAGTACCCAAATCTGAGTTGGAAAATTGCACTTTAGTTTTGGCAGGTAATGATAGATAAACACTTACCTTAATTTAGTTTTTCTCTCTTCATGGAACCTAGCCACAAACTTATTGGCCTGCGTCTGTAGTATTCCCCTGAGTGACATACTCTTACGACCACACACCTGCTCAGTGTCGGACACAAAAGATTCTATATCTTTAGACAGTGACACAAACTCGGCTGATGATAAACGCTCAAGGAAACCATCCTGATGGGAGAGGAAAACAAACACAATTGGTAACTATCTCTTCAACAAAATACAACATATACTCAAGGATAATGCACAACTTTTAACCCAAAACAAACATGGCTAAAGTCTACTTGCATATTATCCAATATATATTAATATATATATAATTATTAGATATGCTAAAATGTGTTCAAAACAGAGCAAGAAACTAAGTTTTACAAAATGTTAAAAATTCTACTTTAACTTAAAGACCTTCAACTCGCCTAGCAGGGTCCATGAAAATGATGCATATACTTGAATCACAGACACTTAGGCCTCTTTAAATGAACGTTCTCTAGTTCTTAGATCATAGTGATGAACAGGTTTCGCATTCTAGCAAACACCCAATTCATTTATTTACTGTGAGTCTGTATGTCTATACAAGGGGGGGGGGGAGGGGGGGGGGGGCGTATTATTGGCAAGGCAAAAATTATTTATGAAGTTATTAAAGGATGAACAGTGAACAGACCCATACAAATAAATGTAAAACACAAAACATAATAATCATACTCTCTGGAAAATGGCCACAAAAATTAATTTCACCATCTTAAAACAAATATTACCCAAGCAATGCAGGCTTAAGTTATGATTCTTATAGTCTGAACAAATAATGTATCTTAAATTTAAAAGCACAACTTTAAAATATTTGACAGGAAGTGAGTTTAACCTTCCAAAACATAACTACAGTATCTATCCAGTTGACAAGCTGTTAGTTTAACCTCCCTCAACATGATAATTTAGGATATCAATTGACAAGCAGTTAGCTAAATCTCCCACAACATGCTAACCACAGTATCTGAATTGACATATATTTATTTAAACCTCCCCAGTATGATACCGACCATATCTGAATTGACAGGCTGTTAGTTTAACCTCCCACAATATGATAAATAAAGTATCTAAATTGACATATATTTATTTAAACCTCCCCAGTATGATAACAACCATATCTCAATTAGTTTTACCTCCCACAACATGCTTTACACAGTATCTTAATGGACATGCATTTGGTTTAATCTCCCACAATATGATAACTAGAGTTTCTCAATAGACAGGCATTTAGTTTAATCTCCCTCAACATGCTAACCATGGAATCTTAATTGACAGGCAGTTAGGTTAACCTCCCTCAACATAATAGCCAATGACATCTAAGTGTTTTGATGACATACATGCAGCAAATCAACATGATAATACAGTTGTCAGTTGTCACCAATTATGTTCACCAATCAGAACCTGTATTTCACCTTTGAGAAGATTGTTTGGAGTGAGTCAAAGTTTCACATGTGAACATTACCTGCTAGCTCCCCCCCCCCCCCCTCCCCCATTGGGATGAAACCGGAACCAGATGTAAAAAATAAATTAATTTTGAATAGAGGAAAATCAGATTATACTATTTGTTTGTATTCAAAACCTTTGTAAGTTAATTGTATTAATAAACTTCCCTTTTCTTTTCCTGTCGTCAGCAAGAGAATCTGATATTTCTTTCTCTTGATTTGATTGTCCACTTAATTTTTGTTAAAATTCCTAAAAGAAAGAGGCAAGTTAATGGGAAATATTCTAGAGACAACTGGAACACAGCAACCTGCTTCAACTGAGGGCTGTTTTATCACAAGGGGGAAAGTTAGCAGGCTCTGTTCAGATGTACAGGATGTTTCTTTATTACAAAGCGATAGCAAAAAATTGTCATAACTCCATAACCGTTATAGACAGAAATATCTGTTTTTCAGCAGTTGATCAGAAATGTATCTAAGATTTGCATGGTATCCCAACCAAGTAAATATGACCATTGGTCACCTCGCAGTGAATACAAAAAATAAAATGGTAATTTTGAGGATTTCACACAGGCACCAACAATGTCTTAAGAAAAGATCCTATGCACCATCCGGGGACTATTGAGGAAATCATCATGCAAGCAAGCAAGCAAGCATACAATTCAGTGTTTATTATTATAAATTATGAAATTTCCCTTATGCTTGTTAGTTAATTTACAAATAATGCTTACAAAGGGCAGTAACTCCAAAATGATAGAATGATAACCTTGAATTTCCCACTTTTACTCTTTTGTTCACTGCAGGATGTTTCTATATATAACAGTTCTGCAGTTGTTACAATTTGTTATCGCTTAATAAAATAAAACAAAAATCCCATATAACTTCTTGACTTTTTGACTCACTTGGAAAAAACTCTCTAGAATAAATAGAGATTCCAATCAGTGATAAAAATTGGCTGACATAATTTTCTTGTTAAATGAATTTTTCAATGATGCATAACATGCTGGGTTTCACTAAGCTGAGTGGTTGAGAGCAAAAACGGTTCAAAACCCTTAACTTACTTTTGGACAAGCCTGTATAAGACAAGAAAGCAAAATGGTTGGTAAATGTGACTTGCAAAAAATATCTATAAATTAAATATCTTTGTTTTATTTCCTACAGACAGCTTCTCAAATTTAGATCAAGTCATATGAAAATATGTGAGCTTAATGCCACTGAAAAGAAGCTGGTACAAGAAACATGATAAAATAAAAACACAGATCAGTCCCAAATAAGGAATACATCTTTCATGAGATATGACACCTGACATTTTACTACTATAAATACAAAGTTGTCTCTTCTGTCAACATCTAATCAAAATTACAATATGTGGTTACTCCCTATAAAAAGGTTCAACATGTTGAAAGTTTCACAAATGGCTCATTCCGCGGGGCTGTGTCACGTACATAACAGACATTCTACCGGGCTGACACCCAGGTGAGTCCCAACCTATGGGTCCCAAACCGGGAGTGGGTGGCAGAACAGAAACAGTCTCCAAACTGTCAAAATCATAGGACCACGTAAAATGGAAGAACCAAATATATGTTTTTAGATTGTTCACATCTAGATACTGTCAGAAACATCTGGAACAAAAGTGAAGTCTTTCTACAGGAAAATGAAGTAGTTATGGACTTTTATAAGCCTGACATCAGAAAAACAAGATTTAAGAAAACAGTTTTCCATTATTGATGAACCAGTGTTCAGGCAGACGGCTGCCTAAAAAAAAGGGTGATTTAAACATTATTGTGAACCACAGACAGTGTTCAGGCAGACAGTTGCCTCAATAAAGGATGATTTTAACAAATAAAAATCTCAAATTGTTGTCATAATCATTTAAATTCATTAAGTAATATGGCTGAGAAAAGAGAACTGAGCAAACACATATTTTATAGAACATTCACTAATCCCCTTTACAAGGCAATATTATAAAATGTTATTTAAAGTGCAACAAGTGTCACCTTGTGACATGAGCTGTCACACATGTGATGTCAATGTACCTAATACTGTAGTTTAATAATGCAAAACTTGAAACAAAGTAAAAACACATTTCTAAACATACAATATATAGTAACACAGAGTGAAGCCAAATCCTTTGAAAGATAATTTTGTGATTGTGTGCACTGAGCACACAGCTTAGAGCTGAAGTGATGGCACTTGATTTTTAACAATAAATTTTCATTTACCTAAAAAAGTGCTTTTAGCGGAAATAATAGAAGAAAAAAGATTTGTGTATATGGACTCAGGATAAAAGCAGATGTATAAACATGCAAATTAAAAATTGAAACAAAATATTGCATAAAAAAGATTTTGGTGCATTGAATAATCATTTTTAGGGCAGATAATGATGATTATGTCTATTCTATATTCTTAAGCTATTCTGAAATGTGCAAAGTTGCTTCATATCCTTTGACGACCTGTCAGAATATTTCAATGCCAACATTTAATCCTGTCTTTTTAATTATGATAGATTTCATTTGGTGAGATCCTAAAAATATCACACAATGGCATAAAAAGTCTCAACCACAGGAGAGGACCAATGACCTTTTCATGATAATTCAATTCTTTATGATGTTTTTCTCTCTCATTGGCTTTATACAATAAAGTGACAACAAAATCTAAGCTCAACTCATCAGGTTTCTTTCCATTAGGCAGGAAAATTACTATTCATTGCGCTTATATTGCTTTTGCAATGTAATCTTTCAGACTCTGAAGATTTCTGTCAAGATTTAAATATCAAAATAACATAAATATAATCATTCCAAGCACATATTTGACCAACAGAAACCCTTAAACCCAAAAACCGCTAAACCCAATCTTACAACTTACCCCACGTTCATCTCCCTCGATGCGCTGTCAATATCAGGTTGGTCAGTTATTTTTAGCTTATAAAGTAACGACAAGTAAAGTTACCCATACTCATTAGTAACACAAAATAACTTTCTTTTTAAAGTTACAATCAGGGCTGTACAAATTTGGCTTGTGAGCTTGACCCTACCCCTAGAAATTACAGAAATTCTAAACATGATTTATAACTGAAAACCTATATGATATTTAGAATCAGCCTACTCAAAATAAGGGGGAAGCAAAAACTGATTAAAAAACAACTAAAACATGACTTTAATTCTGTTACATAGTGTTCTAACCATGGCTGCGGAGCTGGATGAAATTTTCGAGCTCCAGACAGTTTACAGTTCCAGCTCCAGACAGTATAACCCCCAGCCCCCGCCCCCTCCCCCTGCTGAAGAAAATGTCTGCCCTGTGCACCAAATTTGCTTCCAATTTCCGACCTACGTCATGTTTATTTTACAATAATGATGACCTGAATT
>JAUUEB010180987.1:0-14049 GCA_032362205.1 Clione limacina
CAAGCACCACTCTTATTTGGTACCACCGCTCTTATTCGCTACCCAAGAGTAATAGAGGGGGCAATTTTCCTGTTATTTCCTTACCATTTTAGAGGTGAAGGATTTCAATTTTCCTGATTTTCTTCTTCATAGAGGAGGCGCAATTTCCGTTTTTTCTTCCTCACGGAGAGCCACAACTTGTCTGTTATATTCTTCTCAATTAACGGTGTGTGTGTGTGTTGGGGGGGGGGGGGGGTAATTTATGGTTTTCCTCTTTACGGATTGGAGAGCTATCTGCCTGGTTTTTTTCTGTACTGAGAGGGGCGATTTTCCATTTCTACTTGCTTTTTTTTTCTTTCTCCTTTTCCATCTTTATTTTTACTATTTTTTTTTACTTCTTTTTATAACTTTTTAAGCCATCTTCGTAAAGAAGAAGAAAGGAGGGGAGGGGCATTCGACCCTGTTCCGCTGTCTAAGCGCCTGGTAATATGTTTTATTCCTTTAGGTCTCTAACAACCTGACTTGTGTTCCATAGGAATAAGGCACATACAATGATGATATAAACAAATAAAATAACTGCCTTGTATAATTGTGTGATTCCAGGGAAACGTTGGGTAAACAATAATTTCAAATTATTATAAGGCGTTATGAGTGAGCAGATCGACATGGAAATGCACTCAATAAGAAAACATTTCTATTATTATCATGGTCGTTATTATAACATAAATCAAGACATCCAATTATTTTCATAAAAGTGCATTTCCCGAATCAATAACAATTCCCTTTTTAATTTAGCCTTCGGATTCGGTTGACAATAATCTTTTATGGAAGGCTGAAAATTGCATTTTATGCTTAAAGACCGAGGGCAACCAGTAAGTGTCACGATTATTTTCAAGTATAATCTCTATATAATTGAATATGAATAAGCTTCTTATCCTTTAGCCATAATATATAAGCTTTGGCGGCGTTTGTGAGTAGATGGGATCAATATACATCAATCAATCCCTTTCCTTTCAAACGCTTAACGATAATGGGGAGAATGTCCCTATAGCGTGAGGACTGGCTCATTCCTCACCTCATGCATATTATTATCTCTCCATCTAGCCAAGAATTGATTTGCTGTTATTTTTTATAATACTGGTCGATGTCTTTATTTCATATCAATGTCTGTCTATTTAAAGGTATGCTTTTTGCATTTTCCTCCTTCGTTATACCATTGTGTTAAACCCAACGGTCCGAATACAGCAAATATATGTATGGGCGGGCATATTCTATAGACGGATTAGCTTCAAGGTTAAGAGGGACTACTCCTTTTGTAATAGATTATCTTAAATATGTTTATTCCAATTTAACATTTATTTATACATATGAGTAAAATCTACTTACAAATTTCAATTTTGTTCACATATTTAGATTATTGTTTTGAAGTAGGGTCATATTTATAATTGTTGCTAATGTATGCAATCAATTCCTACCGCAATTTACATTTCTTTGATTCCTTAAGTTTGTCAATGCGTTTATTAAAAATACATATTCCGTCAGACTATGCTTTGATAAAATGATAGTTTACACATTAACATAGTTTGACAAATATATATTATATCGTAGAATATTTATTGGTATACAAATGATTGTACATTTGGGAATATTTGTGACCGACGGTGGGATATAAGCACTACTTACTTTAGACACAAGGACTACTGACTCTACTCACAAGCACTACTAAATCTAGACACAAACACTACTTTATCTAGACACAAACACTATTTACTCTAGACACAAACACAACTTACTCTTAACATGAGCATTTTTTACTTTGGGGACAAGCAGTACTTACTCTAGACACAAGCAGTACTTACACTAGACACAAACATTACTTACTCTAGACACAAGCACTATTTACTCTAGACACAAACACAACTTACTCTTAATATGATCACTTTTTACTTTAGACACAAGCACAACCTACTCTAGACACAAGCACTACTAACCCTAGACACAAGCAGTACATACTCTAGAAACAAGCACTACTTACTTACTCTAGACACAAGTACTATTTACTCTAGATATAAGTACACCTTGCTCTTGACATGAGCACTTTTTACTTTAGGCACAAGCACTACTTACTCTTGACACAAGCAGTACATACTCTAGGCACAAGCACTACTTGCTCTAGACACACGCACTACTTACCGACCCTAGACACAAGCACTACTTACTCTAGACACAATCTCTATTTACTCTAGACACAAGTACAACTTACTCTTGGCATGGGCACTTTTTACTGTAGGTACAAGCACTACTTACTCTAGACACAAGCAGTACATACTCTAGACGCAAGCACAACTTAATCTTGACATGATTACATTTTACTTTAGGCACACGCTCTACTTACTCTAGACATAAGTACTTCTCACTCTATACACAAGCGCCATTTACTCAAGACACAAACTTAACTTACTCTAGACACAAGCACTACTTACTCTAGACACAAGCACTTCTTCTTCGAGGCACAATCACTTATTTATATAGACACAAGCACTTATTTCTATATACACAATAACTTCTAACTCTAGACACAAGCGCCTTTTACTCAAGACACAAACTTAACATACTCTAGATATGAGCACTTTTTACTTTAGGCACACGCACTACTTACTCTAGACATTATCAGTACTTACTCTAGACACAAGCACTACTTACTCTAGCCACAAGCACTTCTTATTCTAGGCACAAGCACTTATTTATATAGACACAAGCACTTATTTCTATATACACAATAACTACTTACTCTAACCACAAGCATTATTATTCTAGGCACAAGCACTTATTTATATAGAGACAAGCACTTATTACTATATACTATAGACACAAGCACTTATTACTATAGACACAAACACTACTTGATCTAGACACGAGCGCTACTTACGCTTGACTCATATTGACTGTGTTATAATAAACATGTCAAATCAAAATATTTGTTTTTCAAAAAAATGTTCACAGGGACAATGCTTTTTCGCAGTATATTCCCAAAATATATTAATTTTATGATACGTTATTTTAAAGATGATATTGACTAGGACTATTGCAAAGTCGTGTTTCTTAGTGTTTGAAGCATTAAGAACTGCTCGTACATTAATTCGACTTTGCAACCATCCTAGTTCACATCCTCCATTCATCAACGTAGCATACGATACATGGATGAATGAATTGGCATATAAAATACATAACATAATACTGTTAACAATAGCCACGGTCACTGAACAGCACTACCGCCGAGTTACAATAACCTTTGAATAATTGAATTGACACACAAATATAAAATATGTAGTTGCCTACAATAATTATAAGAACAACCGGAGCATATTTGATTCAGATGGTGTTCACACTTTAAAAGTTGAAGAATGTTTCTCCGAAACTCTACACATAGCTCAATTACGTCGGAAATATCTGCAAAGCTCAAGGATCGCTAATATGCCTAATTGAATATCCTTAAGACGGTGCTTAAAACTAAAAACCGATTTTTGGCAGTGTGAAGTCCATTCCCCAATTACTATCTTCCTGTTGAATCATCCTAATTTATTTTCATTTTTTTCTTCTAAAGTTTGCTGACATTTTCTTTGAAACGGTTGCAATTAACGCATATTTGTATTTAAAAAGACGTGTCAATGAAGTTATGTATATCGACTTAGACATATAATACAAGACTGGGAATATTTCTCAGGCGGCGAAGTTTGAAATCACGCTATCTTAACACATGAACACAAAGTTTAAAAATATAATTTAAAAAAAGGAAAAAAAAGAAGAAAACAGTTTTAGACAAAAATTAAAGTTAATTGTCGCCCCTAGTGTTGTGCTGTAATAAGCTACGCGCCTACTTATCATCACATTGAATATATGGGTATAGGTAGTCTTTTCTCGTCTTGATCTTAGCAAAGTTCATGTTAAATTTAACTTCGATCGTATTTGAAGTAACACCTCGCCTCAAGCCAAACACTTGACTTCACTATGATTAATAGATCACTTACGGGTATCACATCGTTTTGATGTTTTAAGATAATATGAGAGCACCATTTTGGTTTCTAATTTCTTTACCAAAGTGTACTTAGGTTATTAATAATATGAGAAATAGTTGAATATACTTTTTGACAACTCTGGTTGTTTAAAAATGAGTTGAGAGCTTGTGAGTCAGTGATTGGTTCCTAAGGGTTTGTTTACCCTTTGAATTTGTTAAATTAACATTATTTTGTGACGTGTACATGTCAAATATTTGGCGAGGTTTACAATATTTGTGGATTATTCCTATTTTCTGCTATCGACCCAAATGTCTCTGTCAAATTATGATCAATATAATGGCAACAGTTATTGACAATAAGAGAGACAGCAACACAATAATATTGTGTTGCTGTCTCTGTTGTTATTGAATTTAATGTTGCTGCTCGTTTTATCTTTTGTCAGGTTTATGCTGTAGTTGTTATTATTTAGGTAGTAGTCATAATGACATTGTTTTTACTGAATTATTTACTGCAAACTTGTTGAAGTAATGATTTGATTTATGGGAGCGTAGATTCGGGACAATGCCGTCAATCTCTCGTACTTATGTATGGGACCCACATCTCGCATTACGTTCTTCCAGTGTAGGTGAGTCGGAAGAAACACTTCCTAACTGAAGGATGTTTACAAAAATGACCGACTACAACTCTAACTCCGATTCCACGTTCTTCAAATTGACCGAATCCGACTTCAGATTTCTCAAAATTACCGACACTTGACTCCAAATATTTAGTTCAAACAGACGTTGACATAAGCCAGAAATACATCAATTAGCATATTTTTTTAAAGTACATTATTATATATGTTAAGTCATATGTGTATCATTTAGAAGAAAAAAGAGATTGTAAGTGAAAAAATATATAAATATATAAATAAGAATAGTTTAATACAATTGAGGAAATATGCCAAAAAGATATTGCATATGTTGAGTCGCAGTTAGAAACTGTTGTACCGACTCCAACTCTGACTTACCACATTCCTTTCTACCGGTTAAATCTTCTGACTCCGACCAATGCTGTCTCTAGCTCCAACTCCAAATCTTTGCTTTGTCTTTTGCAAAGAGCATAAAACTCCTAACAATTGACCATAACGATCATGAAAATGATGGTAACGATGATGACGTCTATTAGTGGATGACTTCCTCTATAATATACACTTTAAAAGAAATGTGAAGAAAATCTCCGACTCGATGGTTTCACAAAATTACCGACTAATATATAACGTTTAAATTGACCAACCCCGACTCTGACTTCATCGCGCAGATTAACAAAATAACCAACTTCGACTCTAAACTTTTGAAAAAAACCTATTGTAACGACTGCGTCTCATTTAAGGCTACTTATGAAAAATATGGTAATTAAGTTACTTTGTCGTTTTTCACTTGATCGATAAGACGTCGGATACGTGCACACATTGCCACAAAGGTTGATCACAGATACTGAAGATATATACGTGCATTTTGTAAATAGAGCGATTAGTTGATTAATGTATAATGTATTAAGTTTTGAGCGGTATAGACATGTATTATATTGATTTTATGTAAAAAATATGTGTTCAAACAACGTACATTTTTGAAACTATTTTGTTTTGTTTTTAAAATTGGTGCATGACATCTTTTATGCAGAAGGACTTCAAAGAAATATGCATCAAAAGGATTAAAATAAATCTTTTGTCCTGAGTATTTTGAAGATTGATGAACTTGCCATATAATACTGTTTTAATTAGTATGGAAGTATTTTTACAACAAAAATAGACACAATTCAGACACTATTTCAGAATCTGCAAAACATGTGTTCGTCGGGTGTAAGGTGTTGAGAGATCACAAAATAGATGATATATTCATAATTATAATTATAATAAAAGTATTTACATAGCACTTTTATGTCCCAGAAATTGAACTACGTGCTTAAAAGATGAAAACATAATATATAATACATTACACATATAAAATGTCTATAAACTAAAAAAACAAACAGAAAGAGGCAGATAACACATGAATAACTAATAACCCTCTCAACAACCACTCATTAAATACTAGTTAATACGAACAAGATGTAACCTAATATGGAGCGGTATCTATGTGTAACAAAAAAATGTCAATGCTAGCAACCAGTCACATCATTATGCCAAACGTTTCAGTCAAATAAATCATCATTTAAATAGTTTATCATTCCATAGCATGATGTTTTGGGAGCAATAAAAATACAGTTATAGTATAGCACAATGGTGATCTCTAGTATAATTATACTCACGATAAATATGGTAAGATAGTTACAATTTCTTGTTTTACATGATCGATAAGACGTCGGATACGTGTACACATTGCCACAAATGTTGGACTTACGTACTGTAGATATACGTGCATTTGTAAACAGAGGGATTAGATGATTAATGTATAATTTCTTAAGTTTTGAGCAGTATAGAAATGTATTATATTGATTGTATGTGAACAATATGTGTTCAAACATATTTTGATATTGTTCATACAACGTGCATTTTTATGTTTTTTTTAAAGTGGTGTTGGACGTCTATAATGCAGAATGATATCGAAGACAAATTCCTCAAAAGGAGTATAATAAGCCTTTTGACGCGCATATTTTTGAAGTGGGCTGAAGAATTTGCCATATCAAACTGTTTTAATTAATAGGGAAGTATTTTGACTACAAACATTAGAAAGAATCGGATAATGTTTCGTAGCCTTTAAAACACTTGTTCATCGAGTGTGAGTTGTTGAAAGATCGATGCATAGATGCTAAATTGATAATTATACTGATCATTATGATACAAGTATTTACATAGCGCTATTATGTCCCAAAATTGGAACCACGCTCTTAAAATATGAGCATATCATATACATTACTCAAATGTCGTACACTCAAACATTAAACAAATAGAGGAAGGCAGACAAAAATATGTACATAACAAAGTCTCTCAACAATCACTTATTAAATAAGAGTCACGATGAACAAGATATAAATTCACATCATTATATCACAAGTCTTAGTCGACGAAATCATCATTTAAGTAGTGTACTATTCTGTCGCATGGTGTTATAGAGACAATAAAAAGACATTTATTGATTAGCACACTGGTATATTTTTTATTGAAGTTAAAAAACAGTTTGATTGCAGCAATCTCTTACTCCCACGGCGCAATAATAATATTATTTACAAAACTGGACCAAAGTTATCAGAGATCGCGTCCTTCTCTCTTTTGTTCACGTAAAGGATTGACAACCCTATCAAGATAATAAAATAATCAATTAAATGGATAAAAGGGGGTATTAGTGTTTCTTTGTTATCAGACAAGGACAGTCCCAACATATTCTTTAGATCTTCCCTGGATGTACTAAGCGACCTCAAAACTCCCAATCTACTGATCCTCATGTAAATATAATAAAAAAAAACACTTTTGACTGAAAACAAAAAGATTTGCTTCAGATATCTTTGAGATAAAACGAATACCGTCTTTGATGATACTTTCTTGTAGACAAAATGTCTGAATGACAAATACATAATATGTTCTATGAAAATAGTAACATAGTTCGAAATTGAAAAAAAATGACTATACGGGTACGTTATATTTGTAAATGTTGCATATTTTTCGTTTTTGCTGCGTTTGCTGTTGTTGTTGTTGTCGACGTCGACGTCGTACAATTTTGTCATATTACACGTTGGTTATTTGATAGAGAATAAGTTGCACTTAACAAATCACAGTTTTCAGTTTTGATGAGCGTAAAGGTCTTATAAAGAATTGATTGATAATCTAGATGCATGGTAAACCTTGACAGACAGCGGGTATTTAAATTCCACTTATAATTATAGGCAGGATAGCTTGACACATCGGTCGATATTAACATATTTGTTCCTGGCTTAGGTGGCGTTAATGAGAAACAAATATCATATGCTTATGACAAAACAAGAAATGCTTCACTTTAATCTAAATGTTAACTGAAAAAAACAACAAACGAAGGCATTGAGTAAATAAAAGTTATCAGAAAAGAGGTTAAGGAAGAAAGACAAGGACTGAGACGAGTTTGTGGACACCTTGTGCATTTGTAAAGATTAAAGCGTCTTGATCCCTATGAACCTTTGTTAGAGAATATAGATAAGAGAGCTTTTTACAAATTAAAAACAAAATGCTTTATTTACTTCTTATTTCAGTTACGGCAAACGGGAAATTAATTTGAATTAAAGGAAAAAGACCTCTATACAAATGTGTCAACAGGAATGACCAGAAATAATGTCATGAAAGCTATGACACCCGAAAGGAACATACATTTATTGAAAAATAACGAGGCTACTAATGAAAAGTGTCTATGCCTCATACACATTTAAGTGATATATTTAAGATATATATTCTTGTGAGAGAAAACGTGATAAACCGGTGTTCAAGATACAACTTTAACTGTAAGACTGGGTAGAATTGGGTCTATCCGAGATTAACGGTGAAACAATGAACGATAATTGTGATAATGAGAAAGGGACGGAGGTTTGTGCCAACATCAGCGACTGAGGAAAGACAGGAATGTGATGGACTTCGGAATACATAATATGGAGTGAGCAAATAGACACGTTAATACTTAATGAATAATGGATGGGTGAAACAAACTAATCAGTATAAACACCGTGTTTGTGACACGTCACAAAAGATAAACAAGATGGAACATAATATAGACAGGTTACAACTTTGGTCCAGTAGCTTAGATGTCCTCCTCTAGAGGGTGGATCTATGTTTCGAACCCAAGAATGACAATATATCAGTGGTTCTGCTTGATTAGTCTTCTTTAATTTGTGACGTTGACATCATTTTATATTTACAATCTAATATTTCAATACTACCATTAAACACAGTGACATGAACTTAATTCCTAGGGACCAGAACATGTTCATGATTTGAGGCCACTAACCTTCCGATTCCTTTCATTTTTGCTAATACAAATTTATTCAAAATTGAGTATTTCAATCATTCAAAAGTAGTTGGTGTTATTTTGTATTTCTAACTTCGTTTCATGATCGTTTTTCTTTCGTTTCGATGTTCCTTTTGTCGCTTGCGTTTAATTTCTTGTGGGGGTGGGGGGGTCCCAGGGGATTTTGTTTCTGTCTGGTGATATTGGCATTCAAGTTATCAGTTCATTCCTGCTATATCTCTGCTTCTAATCTTTTCCATCATGTGTCTTATACCAAAACAGTCTATTTAAGCAACGGCGTTTAGTTCAGGACGTATTTTTTTTAAAGTTATATAATTATAGCGTAATTTCTCTTTTTCTGAGTTTCATTTGAGATAAGCTTTCTCTCTGAAACATGACAAGACTAACGCTGTATAATTCCCAGATCTAGCATAGGAGAGGTTGACCGGGTCGGAATGATGCCAGAAATACGTAATTACCCGACGAGACCAATATATTATTGTCCCTCTGGGACCAAACTGTTCTATTGCCAAAATGCCAAATCGTGTCTTATCACGTCAAACCGTTCTGGGGTGTGTAACCTACAACTATTTGTTCGTTGTAAAAGAGTGAGCAAACTGCCAGCTTGCTATACAATTTGAGCCTATGTGCGTTATTTTGCTTCTGCTGCTTCTAAAGAAAAAAATATAATATTCAATTGTAAACCAATAATCTTTATATTATCTCATATCCGAGGAATGTGGTTTTAAAGCTAGAAAAAACATGTTGTGAACCAGAAGACGATAAACCGAAGGAACGGTAAATCAAAAGGACGGTAAATCGAACGACGATTAATCGAAATTCGTTAAATCAGAAGATGTGTCATCTTCCGTTTTCTGATTTCCCGTTCTCTACTTGCTACTGCCACTTATTTGTATTTAAACCACTTTAACATGTGTTATAAGGCTTTTAAAGTTTACATTAAAAGCAGTTGTTTGCTATGAGGTTATTAGGTATTATTCCAATAACTGATTGGGTTCAATACTCACCACTAAACAAAGGAGTACGTACAAGTAACTTGAAGTTAGAAATACGGAAGAAAAATCGGTCGACCTACTGGGTGTGATGATATCATAACGCCAAGTGTTTACGTTAACTGAATGATAATACAGTAGTATTTGTTTCTATTACAAATACCACATTGTTCAGTAGATGGGCGAATTAATGGGATTGAATAAGTAAATTGGCGAAATACTTAAGTTAGTGAGTTAAGTGGGTGAGTTGGTGAGTGAGTGAGTCCGTCGGTCAGTGAGTGATTGAGTCTGGGAGTCAGTGAGTCATTACGTTGTCTAATGGTTAAGTGGGAATTATTTAACGTATTATTGATTAGAAATAAGTCACTATGATTGGTTGTTTATAAATTACCATGTAGTACGCATCCAACTCCTTATAATCTAAAACATGATATTTAAAAGCTTTTAATTTCGTGTCCTTTTGCTCCCTTCCGCCCTAAGCCCATCAATAAATGGCATATGGTTCTAAATATGTTAATGATGTTGTTGTTATCTAACAACATAATATCATCGTTATATTTGGCACATCTTCTTTCCTATAAAAACGTTGTCAATTTTTTACTCTTCTACAACCAACACCAGTCTCAGAAAACGACAATTCGACATACCTGAGATGATTAACGTGCGTAGGATATGTCTTTCTTCAAGTAAATATTTAACCTTAAATAACTCTTATTTATTTACAATCTAGTTATCGTAATTTGTTGCTTAAACGCAAGTGTCATAATAATGATAGTTGAGTGGAATTCACACTTAAAAGATGTGAAAATAAAGGCTCTTGTTTGGCTCATGACCAAGTTCGTATTTTGGAAACTTGTAGGCGTTGTTTTGTTTTCACAATTCATGTAAGCCAATTGCTTGAAGAATAATGTAAGTATATATATGTACTTGAGTTCATAGAGGACGTATTGTTCTCCACTGTATTTTGATTTCTAGATATTTCTTTACATTGCAAAATTTGCTATTGTTGTATAGCAAATCTTGTCAGCAATTTCGTCAAAAAAACACGGGAGTCCCTTTAGCTCATGTTTCCCCTCATGGCATTCCAAAAAAAAAAAACTTTATTGCAAGGGTGACGTATGCAAACAGGGATTGCATGACGAAGCAGGTAAGGTAGGGAGTCCTCATTAGGAGATGTTGTAAGACTATAATGAACACAGGATCTGAATGGTTCCAACCACCAGAATCTAGGGTACAAAGCGAAGTGGTGAGGGAGTAGATGTTTTAGGTATAGTTACAGGGGCATCACGAGAGGTTTTACTTTTAATTATTAAATAGTTTGATTTTGAGTTGGTTTTCATTTCATTAATTCCCAGAGGTATATGGGGGTAATTAAGTGGTCCTGCTCGTGCTACCCCTGCTGGAATTTCGGGAATCCAACTGAACACACTTCAATATTAATGAATGAATGACTTCTTGATTTGTTGACCTTTTACATTTTGACTTGGTTCTGTGTATTGTGAATTAGTTCGTTAAATTTTACTTAAGCTTTTATAATTATTTGCTTTTGGATAGTGTAAATATGTTGATATTTACTGTAAAATTTTGTTAAGCACTGTAGATGCCCTAATGGCGAAACCTGTTTGCTATCAATATTATGTAAATATGATATTGTTTGTGTATTGAGAAAATGTGAATAAATGTTTCAATATTAGTTTAAAAGAAATGTGTCTTGTATTTTGAGTTGTATTGTTTCGTTTCTAGTAGTGTACCTAAGGATATTATAAAAGTAAATAAGAAAATTATATCTTTTGGAACTCCAATATTATATGTTCAGAACATACTCTTAAAATACTAAACTAAAGCATGCCAGTTGTCAACGGAATTGGAAAGGCGTTTATATTAAACTAATACATATGGTGAACAACTAACTAACGCATTTTATTAACGAAAAGGTTACCCAACGTCAATTAAATGTTTTAGACGTGTCAAGTAAGTGGATAATAATGGTACTGATCACTGAATGCGGCCATTTAAAAAACTCACATTATCACTGATTAGATAGGGTCTTGATACAAAGTCATGATGTCACTGTCAAATTGGACCTCTACATCGGCAACATATTATCGTACTGCAAATAAATCACATGAGTTCAATTGTTTTAGCTACACGTGTAATTTGTAAACATTTTCTCAGCACTTAATTTGATATTTTTTGACATTCGGCAACAATTGTTTTTTATCGTAAAATTGTGTTATTAAGGATTAATAAAACAGAGTATTGTAGAGTCTAGGGGGTGCAATGAAACCCATCCCATCCCCTAAGCCAAAGAGATATTTCATAATATTAATTTTGTTTTATATTAAGTTGATAGTGACAATTTTAATTTCATAAGGTAAATTTATAAAGAACATTGGATATAGTAAATTAATGTATAATGGCGTGAGGTAAATCTTGTTCTTAAGTGTATCATCAGGCTTCAAAAGATAAACACGTCCAGTAACAAAAATATGACAGCTGGAAGATGTGTGATACAATATTCCAATGTAAGCAAATCGATAAAAAAGCACAACTGCTGTCGATACCAAATGCCCTACATAAAATAAATGAGCAAAGTTAAAAGGCAAAGAGACGGACAAGCTTAATAGCAGTACATGTCATAAAAAGCCCAAGGGCTGACAAAACAAAGAGCAAAAATCAATTGTAGCATAAAGCCTGTTACAACAGAAAACATGCGAGCACGAAAAACAGAATAAACTACTCACGCTAGCGTATAGTTTATTTACTCATATAGCTACAAAGAAATGTACACATACGCACATAATAAAACTGTTGTGAGTATTTCCTGACACGTGATAACAAACCAACAAAGAACTCTCACAGATCAACACAAAATTATTGAGATCAGAAGCTCAAGTACCCTGCTTACAAAAGGGGAATTAATCAAATTATTTGCATAAGCGGATGAACCAAAAATGAGCTACAATTCAATTAAGACAGATGCGAGTTCAGTTCTCCTTTCATCTTTAGTGAATAATTTTCTGTAGTGGTGATAGAAATTGATGACTCAAGTTTGCATACGTCATCTTTTAATATTTTGCTTAATTAATCTTTAAAATCAATCATTGTTTGAAATCAACAGTGAGCTATTTAGCTTAAATTAATTTAAAAAATCAATCATTGTGTGAAACCAGCAGTGAGCGCTTTTACAGCATTTACGGTCAAAAGGGCGCATTGATCTCAGACAGTTGATACATTAGCAGCTGGTGAGTATGCAACAATATGAGTGTTGAATATTTTTGTTATCGCTATTAGTGTTATCCCGGCGCTTTACAAACGGGGAGATTGTCCTGAATAGAGCATATCGACAATCAATTATAGCACAACATGAAAAGCAAATGTGTTACAGGGTTGAGCTTACATGAAGGACATTATAGAAAAAGTGTAAACGTGGTTTGAAAGCATGTGAATCTTCTTTGTTTACAACATATGCGGTAGTGTTCGGAACTAACTTGTCAAATCAGCTTCGGAAACAATGTGACAGAGGAGTACTGTATTTCATTTATCGCCGCGGTGATTATATTTATGCGAGCTGCCCGACAATTTTTTTGCCAGATGAGTATTTTAGCAAATGAGCAAGGTTTATTGGGAATACTTTCTTATAGGAATTTTCAGCTAATTTGAATGTTGAAAAGAATCAAAGACTAACTCGCTAAATACTCCCTTAATTCTTCGATTTGGTCGTTACGCTCCCTCTCGTTGCAATTGTATCATAACAAATATTCAAAAGTGGCAGTGAAACACTCACATTTTCTACAACAATATTATAAGTTTAAAAGTTGTAATCACATGGTACCACCTCTAAGAATCAGCTCAGCAGAAAAAGAAAAAGAGAGTTTCGAAAGACCAATCATCCCCTAAGGTTTTAAATGCACCATTGATATTAACACACCCGCACACACACACTCCTGCAAAGTCTTCGCGCAAATACTCTCCTCTTGAAGGAAACCCCCTTTCAAACCCAGGCGCTTTCCACCCATCGTCGATTTGGTCGTTACGCTCCCTCTCATTGCAATTTTATCATCTCAAATATTCAAAATGGAAAAACTCAAATTT
>JAUUEB010181098.1:0-14049 GCA_032362205.1 Clione limacina
TAACTGATCCTTTATTTAATAACACAAATATTACTTACAAAAACCAGACCTTGTTTTTAAAAACGTGTATTGATAGAAGTGTGATATCTATCAGAGATGTTTTATCTCGTGGAAGTTGTTATGAATGCATCAAGAAATCAATATCTTTGAAGTGTGATGGTCGAGACAAGATGAAGAACATTTTTGAGGTGACTACTGGGCTTTATAGCACTTAAAGTCTTGAGTTTCATTTTGCCTTTATTCTTTAATTCCTACAAAATGTTGCAGCAAATAAATATATCTAGGCCGCTTAGGGTTTTGTTTGAAGGGTATTATATGCATGTAACATAAATTACTTATAAAAGTTATCAAAACAATGGGTCACAATCTGATCTGGTTCAGGATAAGAGTAGAATAGGTCATCTATATTATATAACTCAAGAGGAGCCCTCTTAACTGATGCAATGAACGGAACCTGCTCCTTGTTATCTTCCACACTTTACAATAATCTTTTAGTATTAGAACTTTGACATTGGCCCAATTATTTGGACAAATAAAATTTTGTGATATTTTTAAAAAAAAGTACTGCACACAAAAAATATGCAAGTAGTGTGTATCAGAGCTAATTCATAAGTTATCATTGTTTATTTAATGTTGAGTTCAATAAACTTTTTTTATCATAGAGAAGTCAGATTTTCTTATTCTGAAAATGTATATATTGAGTTGAAAATATCAGAAAAATTTGAAAGATAAATTATGTTGACTCAGTGCCATAAATCTCCTAGCAGTCAATATTTTGTCCATCTAACTGGATAACCAAAACAAGCCCAAATGGCAGAACATATTAATTATTTTAATTATTAAAGAATTATCTCGTCTTTACGTATCAGCTACATTTCTTCATTCATAATATTCTCAGGTTGTTCAGTTCATTGACATTGATCGCAGTAGAACATTCCACTCTCCCAGTCAGCAGACTTTATCCAAGAAAACTGTTTTTTTGTGTATCTATATGTTACTATGTATCCTATTTAAGTGGTTAAAACACTACTTTCACTATGATTGAAAGTGATCGGATGTTTGTGTGCGAAGTGGACCATGAAACATTAGATACATAAATGATATCCACTACAGGCAAGGTGATCAAGGTTCTTGTTAACCATTTATTTAGAGCTTGTTTGTAAACAGGTGTCTAATGATGTCAACCTATTTTCTTCACACTTGATTTGCTACCCAGTCTGACTATTGATTAGTCTCCCCAGTTGTCCTGGCATAAAGCCTCAGCTGAAGGGTGATAAGAGCAAATGATATAGATAATAACCAAAGGGTAAAAATGAACTAAATATCAGCAGTCTACAAAACAAAATATCTCTGAAATTTGAAAAAGGAAAACAATACAATCAAACTCGCTTAAACAGAATTTTTTGGGAAGCACAATTTTGCTCCTTTAAACAAAACCACTGTTTTTCAGTCAAGGTCCATATGATAGGGGTCAAGAAGCAGACACAAGTGAGCGGCAACTGTAAAGTCCCGATCCATGCCTTAATTTCTTCCTTACAGTAGGCAACAGTCACACTCATGTCCATCTCAAAATACAAGTAGAATGTATTTTGGTGAGTCTCTTAATAAATTTTGTTTGCAATAATTTTTCTTTTGGTGCCCAAATCAATTTAATCAATAATTTGGTCAAAATTTGTTCGATTTTATCATTAATAGGATTTTTTTTCTGTCGGTTTAAGCATGTTTCTTTAACAAAGATAATAAGAGGGAAAAATCATGAATAAAGTTTTTGTTCTATTTAAGAGAAAATTTGGCTTAAGCATGTGCGGTTTAAACGAGTTTGAGTGTATCTTGTAGCAGGATCATTCACACACATATAAAATTAAAAAAATAATATAAGGCTCATTTCAGCAGCAGATTTGAGCAATTAGAGTTTAAAAGTGAGCTAAGTTCATTGTTATCTTATATGAAAGATTACAATAGTCATTACTAAAGAAAATCAAAGGGTCATTAGTAATAGAACCCCTA
The DNA here is from genome assembly GCA_032362205.1 of Clione limacina. NCBI lineage: Eukaryota > Metazoa > Mollusca > Gastropoda > Pteropoda > Clionidae > Clione > Clione limacina. The sequence goes on from JAUUEB010181098.1 coordinate 2,008, forward strand.
ACAAGTAATATGAGCAAAATGACAAGAATTATCATTTCTTAAAGTAGTCTTGGTAAAAAAAAGAATCAAAGCAAGGGGAACACAAACGGTTATAGATAAGGTCAAACAGGATAGGAAAAAGCAAATTTGTGATATAATTCTTAAATAAATATAATAAATAAATTATAAAAATTATATATAGATAACATGATCAATATGGCGTGGAAATGCGTAGATATACAATTGATAAAACAATAATAACAGTTTATGATTGATATGTCTTAAAGCAATATAACAAAGTGTAACAACACATGTAATATGTAACAAATGTTTATAATGGGCACCATGTGCTTGTAATTACACAAGCAATACAAAGTTTATTGAAGCATTTCACCGATATGTGAACAATCATATAGTGTTTTTCCAAAACTCAGTATTTGCAGTTTTGTTGAAATTGAATTATCTCCCCTTCAAAATGTTGGAACCACTTTTGGTCAAACCTGAATTTTCAGAATCAGATTATGACAGAAAATAAATCATATTCTGTTCTTAGACTAAATAATTATCTTTGATGCAAGCTCAATTTTATCCTATGTCAAAAGAATTAGAGCAAAATGGGAAAACTGCAGTTACCAGGTTTTGAAAAAGCACTCTAAAATTGAGGATCACCAACATTTTATAAAACACACTTGATTATAAATTCAAATTTATCACAAGTTCCGAAAAATTGTTCTGCGTTTAAACTTGTCGCACTGCACACCTCTCGAGGGATCACACGTGTGACCCTCAGTCACAAAGTAAGTACCAGCAGTTCACAGCACATGGCTATATGATTAGTGACAAACAAATGTACAAGATTTACAAGTTTACATTTGTGGTTAATCAAAATAGTCCGACCTTTATACATAATTGTCCTCACTTGAGAATCTAAGTCACTTAGTCTATTGAGATCAAAAAAACAAAACACATTATCATAATATATTGATTGACACAGCAATATACCACTGTGGTACGTAGGAATGCTACAGGAAAATTGCACAAATGTTGGTTATTGGCCTAAGAGTCAACACAAAACAACCGGGGCGAAGACATCCTAAAATCAATCCAACCATTATTTACATTTGAATACAGTTTTTGGTCACAATCGGCATAACAATCTTGCATCTCAACAAAAAATGTTCATTCATTACAAGTCAGAGTTAGTTGAAAATAGTAAACACATTACTCAAAGAAGCAAGCACAGTGTCTACTATGGTTATGCTTGTTTCTTCACTAACTATGTATATGTATATATTTTTTTTTTGTTAGTCTTTCTGTCTTGAAAAAATATGCTTTTAAAAGAATTGTAACTGAAAATCTTACTGAAAATTGGCAATTTATTTTAAACGCAATCCATTACTTGTGGAGTAGGTTTGGGGCATTGTGTATTGGTTATATCTCAAAAAACAGGCACAGCATATGTACCAAAATGAGAAGTTACTTGAAGATAAAGAACAACATTAACTAGTGCCAAGGAACCAATGGTACAGTCGCTAAGTGATAGTTTTATTACAGATAAACTTGTATAAGCATACAACCAATGGTTTATGACCAAACTGGCTGCTTTAAAAAAACAAGTAGCCAGCATGTACAAGTTTCACATATAGACAGAAATCAAAATGGTTTTCTGTCAAAGTGGTTGCCAAGACTGTATTCAAATTCAGCTTTTGTGTGAAAATTTCTAAAGAATTTAATCTCTCCAACAACAACAACAATGCTTACATTTCTATGGTTTTTTTCAACACAGAGGATGTAATTGCATTCATAATATATAAAGAAAACATGCACTCAGTACACAGTATTCACCAAACCAGATTTAAATAAATTTTGATTTTCATGACAAGCAAAGGTCAAAGTGATCATTATATCACTGCATTCATAAAGTTCCATGACTGTGTCTACAACACAAACCTGCAGGCAGATTAAAAGCATATTTGGCAGAACTCTACAGGCTTAATCTACTTATGGACAAAAATGTAAATTTCTATGTAAAATTCAGATCACCAAAGTCAAATCTATTACAAGTATGATGTCCTTTTTCCAAATTATCTTTTCAATTTCACCTAATTAAATTAGCAAATAGTCATGACAGTTTAATACTCTATGTTGAAAAAAGATGCGACAAGGCTCTACAAGACATAGATACTATTATAGTATATCATTGCTAACAGTGATTTTTGCAAGTTAAGAAAAATTTAGATTTAGAAAAATCTAAGATTAAATTTTTTCTACAAGTCTATGTAAGATAACAGACTAATACTATGACTGTAGCTGATTGGTTATGAAAAGATAATTTGACCTTCCTTAACTATGCCTGACATCTTTTCAAATAGCCTCATAAGAAATGCATATAAGCCAAAGAAAGACATTCTGGTAAAGTAAGTTAAGTATTATTCTGCCAGTGTCTTGGAATATGTACAATCAACAGATGAGACTCGTTCACTAATGGTTTACAATGATGTTCTGTCACAGTCATGGAACATGAGCAATAGAAATAATAAATGTGGTTTATGATAAAAATATATAAGAAAAATTTGGCGGGTATTTAACATGTGTCAAAAAAAAGATTTACAAAAATTTGTTCCATATGAGAGCTACATTTTTGCATTTTCTCATATAATAAGAATGATAATATAGTAGAAAAATATATTTCCATACAATTTGTATGAACCTTTGTACTAATGATTTTAAATATGATCATAAATAAATAGACAGGAAGGGATCAAATGTGGGTTCTCAACATGAATATCTATTATCGAACCTGCTCTTTGCGGAATTTTGATATTGTTTCAGTCGGATCAGAAAACTCCACGTTATGTCATTATTTGACAGGTAATTTAACAACTGTGGGTTAAGAAAGACCTTTTGCAAAGCTTTCGCTAGCACTCAATTGGCTGTTTAATGTATCCTGCAAGAATAACATTTAATAACATAATACCACTGTAGGAGAAGACAGTCCATTCACAAAAGATGCCTACATAAAAGTAGCCCGATTTGACTGGTGAACATTTTTTCCCCAGGTATTTTGTCATCCTTCTCATATTAGAGGACAGGTAGCACAATTAGGCCAGTAAAAAAATGTTAAAATTAAATAAGCTGCCCAATACAAATATAAACCAAAAAAAGAAAAGTTTTTTTTCAATTAGCTACCAACTAACAAGGGAAATACCAACATATTACGTTTATTCATGTGTTTTTGGCTTTTTGTGGGGTTAGTTTTAAAAGTCATTAAAATGTCTTAATAAATCTATTCAATCGTATAAGTTTTTTCCGGTCAAGTCAGTTGTTTGAAAATGTTTCTGTGCCAAGTTTGCAGTCGGACAACTATTTGTAGAGTTTTTTTTTTACGGACTAGCCGGACATAGGATCATGATCCACTGTTCTAAACTAGTTACATTTGGAACCCCAGGGCTACATCTTGTAATTTAGTTCAAAAGTACACATTTTATCAGGAGATCATAAGATAAAAAAGTTAAGATTTCTAAAATTATTAGATATAGAAAATTAACTTTTCAGATATCATATATTCAGAGAAACACTGACATTTTTATTGATATTCTTAATGTTATATGTAAATTTGATTTCCCATCCTTGTAAGAAATCATGATCAAAAGAATCCTAGTAGCAGTTTTATAACATGTTTGAAAGTCTTCACAATACTTGATGAAAAGAAGAAAGACATAAATTTCTGACTAAATATTCATTAAGCAAAATAACTAAATGATATGTTAAGTACAACTGCCTATGAAATCAGCAGTAACATTTGTCAACAGGTATGAACACAACCATATCTAAAAGTCTATGAGAGACCCAACACCAGACTCTGCAGTGCTGTCTTCAAAAATGGGGTTTGAAGGCTCTGGAGCTAGACTTTCAGCGTTGACATTTACCAGAGAAGGAACATCACTCATCATATTCAGCTCTGAAGCTAGACTTTCAGCGTTAACATTTACCAGAGAGGGAACATCACTCATCATATTCAGTTCCGGAGCTAGACTTTCAGTGTTGACATTTACCGGAGAAGGAACATCACTCATCCACATATCTTGCTCTAGAGCTAGACTATCAGTGTTGACATTTACCAGAGAAGGAAAATCACTCATCATATTCAGCTCTGAAGCTAGACTTTCAGTGTTGACATTTACCGGAGAAGGAACATCACTCATCCACATATCTGGCTCTGAAGCTAGACTTTCAGCATTGACATTAACCAGAGAAGGAACATCACTCATCCACATATTTGGTTCTGGGGCTAGACTATCAGCGTTGACATTTACCAGAGAGGGAAAATCACTCATCATATTCAGCTCTGAAGCTAGACTTTCAGCGTTGATATTTACCAGAGAAGGAACATCACTCATCCACATATCTGGCTCTGGAGCTAGACTATCAGCGTTGACATTTACCGGAGAAGGAACATCACTCACCAACATATCCCCCACTGCCATAGTTGAGCTCATCTGTATGCTCAGGGCTGCTACTTCCCTCTTCTAAAGAAAGATGAAAAAAGAAAACAGGTCAGTTCTCCTGGCCTCAAGGGAGGAAAAAGATAAAATGATATGATGAAAAAGATGATGGGGTAAAATGAAACATTCTTAACGGGTATAATCTATTTTTCAATGAATTTCTAAAAATTGTTATCTTATCAAACACTATTTTAATATATATTCTTATTATCACAATGATATCATACAAATGATTCCTTAAACTCAGCTTTAGGGTCTTTAAAAGCAACACCAAAAGAATCAATGAAACGGTCATTAAATTCTAAAACAAACTGAATGATTACACAAACCACTTATACCAAAGTAAAATGTGTTATTCATAAAAATTAACTCTTACAGAGTCTTCAGATTGTTAATTGACAACAAAAATGTCCTTGTGTAAATCATCAGCTTATATCATAATGTCTTAATTATAACAATATCATTTACATGGAATAACAACCAAAATAAAGATAAATCATACAATATTTCATCAAATAAAAATAACAAACTTCACCATTGAAAGTAAACAAAACCACAAAGTTGATTAGCAAATGTGAGTATTAATTTGTACAACAGTACAACACCAGAAGTGTTATTGGATTTTAAAACACTACAATTGAAAAAAAGATGACATGCAGTCTAAACAGTAAGTCTTTTAAAGTTATGAACAATATTCTGATTTTCTAAACAATTAAGCCCCTTTGACACCCGGTCATTTTCAAAAAAAGGTTTCTTTTCTTTAACTCAATGCTGAGGTTTAAAACATTTATTTTTTGAAAATATAATTATTGTTATTTAACATGCAGTAACATGGTTAAGCTACATCATTCCTATAGGGATTTTAAACATAATGACCCAAAACTTTCCACAGCAACTTTTTGAACATTTGGAGCTGAAGTGTCACATATCTGAGATTAAGCATTTAGAAACCCAAAGCTGCTGGAGTACATCCTCCAAATTTGCAGAAGCGTTTTAAATTCTGTGAGGGGAAGAATGGTTAACCACTATATCCCTGTATACAAAACTAAATGGTAAGTACCCTATGAAATGACAAGTGATAGCCAATTTTTTAAAGTATGTGGAAACTTTAAAATTACATCAGGACTTGTTGTTAAATATAAACTCCCACCCCAAGTGTTCAAACAAGAAGATGCAGTTCGCTGTCTATCAGTATGGTTTAGCTAACTGTAGAGGCACACAAGGTAAGACTGATATTACGACATAAGACATGCAACAAAGAGTCTTAGGATGATATACACTTGAAATCTACAACCCCATTATGTATATGAGTCTTTGTATGCTATCAATCACAAAGGTCAAGCTGCTAACAATCCAATATATCTCCAGTTATGTCTACCATGTTTGCTGCCATGCAAAATTAGAACATTTGAGCACAACATTTCCATTTTTCTAAACAATGGCGTAAGAATAATAATACTCTACATTTACGTAACATGAGCTAAAATGAGACATGTGACAGATCATTTTTACTAGAAACTCAAAACTAGTAGATCACTTTCATTGAGCTTATTGCTTGTGACTACAAACTCATACATATCGCAAGATATTAAAAATGTCTACACTGATCATTACTGGCCATGTTATATTTTTGTGTTAATCAGAATCGATAACCTTCAATTTAGACAATTAGTGGAATAAAAAAAAGAAGTGTGCCAATGTCAGACATACAACATGACACAAACAGTGTTTAAAGATTTTTGTTAAATGGTTAATCAAGTATGTGTTATAAAAACTTCAACCCACATGTCCAAAATTTCATGTAAAAAGAAAACAAAATATCTATTATCCATACACCATGACAAGATTGCAATAAAAAACTACTAATAACAAGCACTAAACAGGTTTTTGCGCAAATTCATACCCTTCCTTCTCAACTACAATCCACATAGAAACTGTTGCAAAAGCTGAACAAACAAAAAATTATGTCACACAAAGTTTGACGTGCAGCATTGATCAACCTCTATCCAAGTCAAGGCACATAATGTTCCTAATATATAACATCAGCAGGGTTAAAAGAGAGCTTCACTCTATTCAAAATGTTCTATTTTTATAACTTTGTTAATTCGCTTTAATTCAAACAAGTTCATTCACAAATATAATAAAGTGCAGAATAAAAATGATCAATTTTTTGTAATCCATTTGTTTTCTTTGTTTGGTTTATTTACTTATAGCCTTAAAAAAGTCAACATTGGTTAGTTAACTGATTTCATGATTGTAAACAGAAAGATATAAAATTGACCTTGGCTAAGTTATTCAACCAAAGTTACAACACAAGACATACCCATCAACCTTGAAAACAAAAGCTCCTAAAGACAAAACGCCTCATGCATAATCTAAAATAACTGAAAATGCAAAAAAGTTTGAAAATGTTTTATGGTTATAATAATGCTGTCAGTCTTTGATATTGTGTGGACTTGGAGGTCTAGTGATAGGCTGCTAGACTCGAGAGCATGAGGTCCTAGGTTTGGAATCAAACCAGGTCTCAATGTTATTTCTCAGGAAAGGAAATGTTCAAACATTGCCTCATCTACTCCGGTGCAAACTAGGTAGTGAATACATTGTAAGATTGTTACTATGAAGCTCTTTAACAGGCAGATGCTTTGTATACTTCCAAGAAAGCTGAGAAGATACTGTATTTCTGTTGTTAGGTAAAATCCATTTTGATTAAGCTTAAACTGTAACCTAAACATTGTATTGTGTTAAGTGAAGTCATATTATAAAACTAGTAAAACATTGTAAGAAATCAAAGAAATTAATCACAAGTCAGTGTATCATGCATTACAATGAACATAAAAACAAAGAACATCTGACCCAAAAGTTAGCTTGTTATGCACCAAATAACATGAGAATATGTAAAATTGAGACACAAAAAGATTTCCCCATAAAATTGCATGATTTTGGTTCCTGGTATACATTCAACATCAGTTTAGAATATATCATCTTGAGGCGTCAGACCATGAATTGGAATTTTCTATTACTAGAGTTAAAAAATAATTTTGACTTTTGTCATATGAGTATCATGAAAATTTACAAGAGCCTTACACCATCTCAGTTCTAGTATTGTTATCTCCATGGAAAGAATGAGTTCTATTCTGTAACAGAGGAATGACTGTATTGAGATATGAACTTCAAATCAAACTAAAAAGTTAACTTGTACTAAACTTACATTGTATTAAAAATCAAAATGAAGCTATTCATGCCTCAAGATTTTGAAAACCAACACCATCATTAAGATGTATAGCTTTACTTTTAGACAATTGGCCTCAATAGACACATTCTCATGTCATGTAAGAAAATTAACCATTAGTTTGATCACGGTTAACCAATCTTGTTACAACATGAATAAAAAAGTTGTCAACAACAAGCTAGTTGACCACAAGTGAAAGTGAAAGCAACAAATCCATATAAAGAAAGCATGACATTTATCTCCTCCTTGTACTTTCTTAACAAAAGTGTACATTGGTATTCAAATTGCAGACTCACTTATCTTCTCTCCCTTATTGTTACAAAGGCTAAAATATTTTGGTCTTAATTATCATCTTAAATTTTACAAATTTATTTGGGGATCTTAAAACGAATTATTTCCTCACAATGATGCTTGAAATATAAAGCAAGGTGCTATACTGGTTGAAAAAAGCTTTTCTTAAAAACAAAACCAGTTTTTGTATTTATCATAAAAAAAAACAACGTACAAGTAGGAGACTATGCCTTCCAATGCCAAATTAAAAAACATGATGCAATTAGCAAACTAAAGTTTGACAACAACGGCATGCAACTAGGAGAAATTTACCTCAAGACATAGGTCTGACCCCATGCTTGAACCACGCTAGACGTCTGGACGCTCATCACAATGCACTTCTGAGGTATCATTTACATATGTGCGGGAGGAGTTAGGGGAGCTGGATGAGATGAGAAAAGGAGATGGAGGAGAAACAGATGAAGATCCAGGCAGTGAAGAAGAAGAAGAAGATGTAGATGGTAAGGTTGGCAAAGACACTGAGGATAATGATGCATCATGCCGATGATGTGAACTAAGGGCTTCAGCTCCAGGAAGGCCCTCTGACGACGAGCTTGTGTCTAATGACAGATTGAGAGAGAAAAAGCTGTTACTGTTACCCTGTTCTGCTGCGTTTGATTGTTTTTGCAGACGAATGTTGCGTTGAGACAAAATACTGGAGACTAAAGATTTTCCTGAGATTGCACGATTTCCTTTGGAAGAAGTTGAAGATGTGACTAGTTCAGAGTCTGATAGACAGCGAGGGTTTTTGTCAAAGTCTAACTGGCTTTCTGGTGCTCTTTCTGACACGGTTGATTGGTTAAGTGGCAAGTCTTCAGAATATTTTGACTGAAGACTACTTGAGCTGCGTATACTACTGGCATCAATGTCATATGACCACTCTGATATATCACCGTCATGGAGTGCTGGCTGATCCTGAAACGAGTAATTGCTGTCAGTGTCCTTACCCATTATTGGATCCTCAAAGAAGTCATCCCATTCAAAGCCGTCGCTTCCAAAAAGATCCTCATATCTCACCTCCATTGAACTTCTCTCAGAGCCGGATGGGGTGAAAATAGCATCCTCAGAAATGGTTGGCATAGGCTGATGTTCAGGTATTGTCTCTAGAGGTGGAACCTCAAACTGTCTGGGAGATTTGACTCCTCTTGATAAATAAATCTCTCTGGCTATTGTGAGAGCTTGTTCATCAAAGTCTAAATAAGAAGAATGAGAATTGTTTCCTACTGCACATTGACTAGATTCTGAGATGTTATTGGAAGGGTGTGGATATGTTGAAACTGTAGGAGGCTGCCCTGTGTCTAAAAAGACGTCCTTACAGTGGTACTCTTTCCCACTGTCTGATGTGGTGCTGCTTGTATCACTTACATTACTACACACTTCACAGTCTGAATCTTCATAACTCACATCTTCATCAGGGGAGTTTGATCTCTGAACACAACCCCTTTCTCCAGGGGTCAGTTGAATATTACTTGATCTATACAGACTAGAAGCAAACATTTCAGGAGGACTAGAACTGATGTCTGCTAACCCTGAGCTGCTGTCTAACCTATCTCTACTTGACTCATCAAAGCCAAGACTGTCGCTAGTATTAAAGTGATCTGACGCAGGACCAGCAAAACTCAGACTTGCTGTGGCACTGTGACTGTTGATTCCAGACTCATATTCAGTGCTGTGTGAGGGGTGTTCCCATTTGCTATCAATACATACCTGTTCTGAGCCTGAATCCTGGATAAGCAGCATATCTTGTTGATTCAAGTTTGTTGAAGGTTGTTGTTCCTCAAATTCAGCAAAGCTGAAGTCACTGCTGTAACCATTCACTGCTGGGAGCAAGTCTTTCTCTAATTCACAAAGAATATCTTTGACAGGTGGAGTTTCAGCATCAAGTGGAGCAAAATTCTGAGTATCACTGATTGGTGCCTCGAGTTCACTAAAAGCAGATACTTGCATGGTATTTGGTGTTGTTTGGAATTGAAAGAAATCTTCAGGATTTGAGATGAGTGATGTGTTACTCATAAGACTTTGATCTAGTCCAGGTGGTGCTGTGTTATTGTATAGGTCAGGCAAAAATAGATTGCTCTGTGGTTGAATATCTGCTTCACTGTTTAAGGGGCTAGTTGATTCCTTCTCATCAAGCCCAAGTAAGTTCTGGGAAGCGAGACTTTTTTCATTTGATGATCTGGTAGAAGGGCTCTGAATTTCTATAAATGAGCCAGTATCAAAGTCAGAAAGACCTGAAATAAGATCTAGGCTGGTTGCATTATCTGCCTCAGCTGAGCTTGTCATCAAGGCATTGTTGGTTGCAGAAGATAGAAATGATGACTCAACCAAAATATCTTCAGCCTTCCATTTGTCAGTAATAGGCTCACTTCCCAAAGTCTTTTCAATGTTCATAAAATTTTCATTTGTAGTTTGTGGCGCCAACATGACAAAGTCATCAAACTCATCAACAACTTTGTCTTTGACAGCTTGACCTTCACAAGGTTCAGCTACTTCTCTTTGGTTTGAATTGTTCTGACTGATGTCTACAGTTTGGTCAAGTAGAGTCTCATCTGAGAACCCACTCAAAGACATGATATTAGAATCTAAACTGAAGTTCTCAGCAACACTCTCAAACTGTTCCATGGAGCTGTCAGCCACTGCTGGACTCAGTGCGTCCATAGCGGATAAGTAATCTGTATCTACCGTACTTGCATTTGATGGACTGACATCTTCTATCGCAGTTCCAAAAGCGCTGTTTCTTGACGACTCTGCAGAGTGAAACTGAGCTGTTGAGTTCTGACTTTGATTAGTCTTGGGCGTGCTGGTCGTCATGATCTGCTGTAAACTTGGTGAATTTACAGCCACATTGGCCTCGTCAAATGATTTTTCTATCTGAGAAACTTCAGTTGTCTGGTTGTAACTTTTACCATTGGACTCATTCGGAGAGTTGTCTGGGATTGAAGGACTCTCAAGAACTTTAATGACATCAGCTTCTTTGGAAACCCCTACGAATGCATTTTGTGGTTCTGAAGCTTGAATAGGTGCTGATGACACAGTCTGTTTATTTTCAATCTTGCTGGAAACTGGTGATACAATAGATGGTGCTGCAGATTTGACAGGCATAGCGTTTTGTAGCTGAGAAGATTTGACTTCTTGAGTTTGATAAGTTTTGGCTGGGGTTGAAGTGGTCATGTTCTTTGTATCAAAGTCATCTCCCACATAGCTATTCTCTCTAGTTGAGTCTCCAGACGCCATATAAGACATGCCATTGGGAGAGGTAGAACCAGTTGTGACAAAACTGCCAGCTAGAGCTGTTTTACTGCCAGTCTCACTCACACCACTTGTCACACGGGCACCTCGGTTGGGCAACTGGTTCCACTTCTGTTCAAACTCAGACATGGTGTCAATAGTGTCACTTCTAGTTCTATCAAGCTGACCAAGGAACTGACATATCTGCTCAATGTCTGGTCTTTCTACAGGACTGCACCAGCAGTGTTTCATGAGCTCATTCCTGTGTGGACAGAGAGAAGAATAACGTGTCAGTTCTGGTCAAAGGTGCAAATATTGGTTATGTGGACAATTTGGTCAAAAGATAATTGAAATTGGAAATTTCAAAAGTTTTGGTCAATGCTGAATAGTATTGCAAGGATTATGGAGGTTCATAGAATCAAAGCAAAAAATCATCAAGTCCAAACATCTACACACATATCAGGTTATGAGAAAAAAAATTATAGAACTTTAAGCTGCCAAATCTCTTCAATCCTTTAATATAATTTTTACAACACTTGGAGCTTTATCATATGTGAGCTCTGAAAATTGCAATCAACTATTTGCACAATTAAGTGTTTGGTGACCTCAAACAAAAATACAAGACTTTTGAAAATTTCTTTCCACAGAAATAACATCAGTCTTTAATGGTATTTGACCTCTCATTCCTAAGTCAGGCCGGGGGGGGGGGGGGGGGGGGGGGGGGGGGGGGGGGGGGGGGGGGGGGGGGGGGGGGGGGGGGGGGGGGGGGGG
>JAUUEB010181209.1:0-14048 GCA_032362205.1 Clione limacina
CTCTCTCTCTCTCTCTCTCTCTCTCTCTCTCTCTCTCTCTCTCTCTCTCTCTCTCTCTCTCTCTCTCTTTCTTTCCCTCGTTTCCCCTATAAATTTTTTTTCTTTGAAACAACAAAATTGCACAAAGATCAGGTTTTAATCAACAGTTTAACGCAAACAATTTGAAAGACGCAGCCAGGTGTTAAATTGCAAAATTGTCCGCCTGAAATAATCTATAAAAAAATAAAAGAGTATTTTCTTGTGTGTTTTTTTTAACATGCAATATAATACCAACGTTTCGGAGCAAAGATCTCCTGTCTGTGACGTAATCTAATTTTCTCAATGTTTTCCCATACATATTTTGATGACGTTATACTTAAGTAATGCTGACATGGTACAAAATACAATACTTAGTGTCAGGTTTGTACTCTATAACAGTACTCATGTTTCCAGTAATTATAGAGTAAGTTGTCTATCAGACATCTGGTCTAAGGGCTCAGACTCAAATGGAAACATTTTGTAAAACATAAACGTTATGAAAATATCTTACATGTGTTGATGAAGACATTAAAATTGTACAGTTCTTAATGACTAAAACATGTGAGGGTGGTATCCAAATGGATAAGATTAGTTGTTTTCAAAATATTACAACTAGCTTTGCTCTTTCTGCACTCACTACTTTACCATTCCTGAACTCAACTTACACAACTTATGTTAATCTAAAACTATCATCTCACGTTTTGTATACATGTCTATTTGTTTCATTAGTTTTGTCTTAATAGGATGTTATCAGGCAGTAAGTTGGAGAGAGAGTTATAGATAAAACATTGGATCTAATGCAAGGAACAATGGCTACAATAACTTAATGGCAACTTATAACTCTATTTATAACTCTTCATGCAAGAATAAAAACAACGTAGTACTCTGCTTCATTGACGACTCGAGGGCAAAAGCTTGAATTTCCGATTTTCAATTGCAGTGTTTGCTCTAGTCTTTAAAAGGCGATTAATAGAAAAATATGTAGGAAATCGGAATACTTTTTCTGTATTTTACTCCCCTAAAAGATAGCCGATCCAACATTAAATTATGAACGAAAACAAACGGAGATTCAAAGAAAAATTATGCAGAGATTAAATTAAATTTGAGTAAAAGAGATAGAAAAAGGTAATTAAGATGATTTTATACAAAGGTTTGTTTAATATCCGTATTTGAAATATTGAATTTAGCTATAACAAAGAAAACACTGTACGATGAAAATGATTAATTTTATGTGTTGGCCATTTCACAATAACCATGCATTTGCACAAAATGCCACCGCAACATAAATCAGAAAATCATTAGACCGTAGGCTATTACATTGAAAACGATGTTTTTATAATTGTCAACCTTCTATTTGGGCTGCCTGAGGTTCAGAAACACTTCAACAGAGTGACTGCCAGCATTCCTAATTTGTGTTTCATGTGGTCTCCGAGAAAAAGTTCCGTGGGCATAAGCTTCATTTCCAGGGGTGAACATTATTCCTTTTACCAACGACACATATTTCATATCTCTACAATAATGTAAGACAATTTCAAAAGGTATCTTATATCTTAAAAAACTAAAACTTCGGTGTCTCAAACAAAATTTCAAGTCAAACTATTTAATATCATAATATTTCTTGTCCACGCACTCTCGTTGATACATTATTTTCCTTATGTATTATTGCCTTGTGGTATTCACATTTTCAATACACTTTGTTTAAAGTTTTCTAAAGATAGGTTTAATATGAACACGCTGAAATTGACCGAATCATTTTTTTTTACGTTTGTTTTATTGAAACTCCGGTCAAATATATCAAGGTGGTAATCAACTTTAAACCCATATTGGTTAATTTTCTTTCCTTGCACTAATAAGCTAGAGAATACGCGGATTGTCTAATTTTTATGGGTCTGAGGTAGACTGGATCCTAGTACCTTGTCATATAAATCTCACTTGGGCTCATAAGATAAACTTTCTGGATATCTTATTATTTTGAAAGAGAAACGCTAGCAGGCCAAAAAGCAAATATCTCCATACTTCCTATATTTATTTATTTGTCACAATCACATTCTGTATATTTTCTCTTCACACCCACGGGTCATGCAATTTGTGTTTCAAGTACTTTTTTGTATTATTCATATGTATGGTTACATTTGTATGTGTCTATATGATAAGTTTGTAAATGTTTGCTGCAGAATAGAAATAATTTCATTATGTGTTATGGCTAACTGGTGTCGCTTCAGATTACGAAAGCAACCCGAAGTGACACCAGAAAGGGAGGGGGTCACATTTTAAATTGTATATTTTAAGCGTGTAAAATAAGTCAGTGCATTCTTTCAAAAAACAGGAGGTGTAGATAACTAGTTATGGTCGGTACCATGCCCAGGCACATGGGTTCGCCAGGGGCCTTAATTGTTCGCCCCCAGACCCTCCCATGTCAGAATCCTGAGCCGGGTGTCGGCCACAGTCATAAAGGGAATATAAGAAGACAGTACACCAATCCAAAAAAATGTCACATAACTCAGTCACAATGAAGAGGGATAGGTCGCTACCAGGTGCATCCTCGGTTATCAGCAAACCAAACCCCATATAAAGCACAAGGAAGGAGATTAATGGAAAAGACTCACTTATATGGAAAAAAGCTATAGGAATGTAATTGCATTGATGAACGTCCCTGCGTTAAAAATGGCGTATACATTGAGGTAAATCCCTGCTTTGTGGAAAGTCCCTGTTTGAGGATTGTCCCTAGTTGAGGATAGTTCCTCCTTTGAGGATAGTCTCAACGGTAAGGAAATTCCCTGCTTTGCGGAAAGTCCCAGGTTGAGGATTGTCCCTAGTTGATGATAGTTCCTAACTTGAGGATAGTCTATTCGTTAAGGAAATTCCCTTCTTTGTGGAAAGTCCATAGTTGATGATTGTCCCTAGTTGAGGATAGTCCCTGTTTTGATGATATTTACTGCGTAAAGGATAGTCCCTGGATTGAGGACAGTACGTACGTACCCTAGCATGCAGCTGTCAGTTAAAACCCGAAGAATTTCCTTTGCGGAATATGTTACAATTGATATGCATTAGCCGGTTGACGATAGTCCTTCTGTTGAGAGATAAGGGAGAGAGAGTGAGAGATAAGAGGAGTTAATTATCATATACATATTATATACATAACACATAATGAAATTATTTCTATTCTGCAGCAAACATTTAAAAATTGAAAATATCATTAATCTGTTACTTTCCCCATAAAAGGATATGTGTTTCTTCTTCCATTTGACTTCCAAGAGCATATTTCTCGTTATTTTGAAAGTGAAAGGATGTCCTTTAAAAAGAGATCGGCTATAGTATAAGAACTAGTGGCTAAGTACCCGGTCTTGCCCGAGAAGGAAACTTTTTAACCACCATGTAGACCTTTGTCTCTCTCTTTATATAATGCGCCAATATTCCCCCACTCCCGCATTAAAAATCATAGTTTTAAAACAACCTGTATTATGTAATAACTATTTTTATCAGCTGGTGTTTACACCGTCTATGAAAAGAGAATGATAGTGTTGTGATCAATGAACGTGCTCTGTGCATATTATAAGTTACTTCCGGATATTGTTCATGTTTGTTAATATTGAAATTGATTCATGGCGCGTTTTTTAGAGAAAACATAATAAACCTAAAAAGCTAATAACTTTTCTTAGAGTCAACAGAATAACACTAAGAGCTTACCTACACACCTCGTACAATATTTTGCTCAAGTTTCGGGTCGATTGAGTCAGAACTGTGGCTGTAATTCCATTGTATACAAACACACACATAAATAAGTATGTAAATAAATAATTAAATAAATTAAAATAGAAAAAAATACGGATTTTGAATCTTATTGTGAAGATTTGTTGCTTGCTACTTTCTTAAAGAAGGCCTCAAAAGAAGGTTACAAGAACTGTATCCTCTTGGGGGCATCAAGGTAGGTTGCAAGAAGTGTATCCTCTTGGGGGCATCAAGGCAGGTTGCAAGAACTGTATCCTCTTGGGGGCGTCAAGGCAGGTTGCAAGAACTGTATCCTCTTGGGGGCATCAAGGCAGGTGGCAAGAACTGTATCCTCTTGGGGGCATCAAGGTAGGTGGCAAGAACTGAATACTCTTGGGGGCTGTTTAAATAATGGATTTGGCGGAGGAAGGAGGACTTGTTTCTCTAAATTGTTTGACGTATTATTATGCTCAGATGTTGCATTTCAAGTCATTGCATTGTATGCTGATTTTATCCGCGCTCCTGTTAAGATGTCAAAACACGATATTCAGCAACTGGACAAGACTACTGGGGTTATTATGTTAAGGTTTAACGATACTAATGAACTACGGCTTCCTGTAATAACAAATCAGACAGCTTGCGAAGTACAATCTATGACTGATTTGATTAGCTGATGAAATCTCAAATGAGGGGCATGGTATTAAAATACTGAATGTACAATCATACGCCAAATGCTTCGTTCCTTTCGATCCAATAATATTGATAATTGACGAGAAAATCCGGTCTTGGATGAGGGAAGATCGAAAATTTGATTGAAGCTGCTATTTTACCAGGATATCCTTGTTTGCAAATGTCACTAGGCTATAAGCGAACGTAATCCTGTTAGATAATTTATCATGAACATAAAATTGGGATAGGGTAAAGGTTAACATAAAGAATTATATGATCAGAGTTCTTTCAATAAGTCCTAAAGAGTTATGAATGAGAACGATTTTCTTGGTATTTTTCTTTTTTGAACACTTTAGCTAAATCACAAATTATTAGTTCTTAAATTGTGTATTTATACATGATGTAGTTATCTACCAAATGCAAGGGACGACAGCCAGGTCAAAGGTTTAAACCTCACAATTCCCCGCACTTATTATTTACTGAATCCATTGACGACGCCCAGGGGCGCATTATCTTATGCCGTGCCCCAATGCACTCAAGCAGGGCGGGGTCCCATGGATCATTCCAATTAACTCACCATACTCTAAAACCCTTTAGTAAATTTATTCTTACCAAAAACAAAACTCCTAATTCGATGAAATAGAAATGAAGTCATTTATCACACCCAATTTGTATTGTAGACAACATACTAGTGTAAATAAGTTTTAAGTTGGTTTTTGCTAGGATACAATTATATAACATTTCGTTATTAATACAAAATAAATTAAATAGCGAATTACCTTTGAGTACAAAAATGCAGTTTATATAACGGCAACAAATTATGTTCAAATGACATTATTGACTGGTTTTGTGAATTCTTATCTAATTATAATAATTTGAGGTTTAGTGACTAGTGAGGCTCTTTAGTATGAGCTTTAGAATAATCATGTTAAATTGACTTGATTTTCAAAACAGTCCTAATCCAAAACAAAAATGATGACACTGGACCGATTACGATAAAACAATGCGATACAGTGAAAAAACAAACAAGACAATTAATGGCGATGGAAATACATTCCATGGAGAAACAAACGAAATCAAGCTGTTTTGGTTGTCATACTATTAATATTTAACCAAAGCCAATCTTAAACAACTGCCGAATAGAGGTTACATAGTTCGAATGGATACAAACAAATGTTCATAAAGTACAGCAGCCTATATGAAGCTACTAACATAATAAAGTTTATTCTTAGTTATGGTATACATCATTGCGTTTTTTAATACATTAACAGCTTTGGGCATGGAATTAAAAGTTAATTAACAGCTTAATCATAAACATTGGCCCAGTTATATAAACGTTTGTTAATGTATCATCTGAGAGTTTGTAAGGATCGTTTTGTAAAATTAAGTCAACTTTACATGAGTATTCCTAAATATTTACCAATAGGAGCCTCACTAACTCTCAGTTAATACATAGAAAAGCGCTCATAAAACTCTACCATAGTGAAATCAGCAAAGAGGAACATAAATAAGCAGTTGTATGTACTTTTTAGCTATTTTGGTAAAAGTTCAAGAACAATTTAAGAACAAATAAACCTTAAAAATCCTGAGAAAAATAGAACAGTCAAGCCTTGATGTGAAAAAACTTGTTTTTATAATTGAAAAAGAGTGTAATTCAAAACTTCTTTCTTGCTTTTCTCGCGAGAAACTCATCAACCAACTTTTCTTCTTCAATGTTTCTCAAAACATCTGACTCTATGTGCATTATTGCTCAGTTGTTCAATTTACAATCACTGAGAGTAGAACGCAAGTAGGTTTTGATCCAAAAATCGAAAGTTAATCGCGGCAAAACTTGTTTAGGTGGCGAATGATGTCATTATTATGTGACCTACAACCAAAGGTCAGGTCGTGTGTCAGTTGAAACTTAATTTAGAGTCACGGTAAATGCTGTTCAGAAAGATAATTTTACTTTCTCATTTGACTGTCATTGATCGGAAAATACTTTTTCTGGATTGTTGAATGTTGACGTTTTGGAGTCCCCGCTCTCTGTGTAATCTGTACTTAATTTTCGAGGATAGAAGGGAACATCTGGAGTTTTGATTTTGTTCGTAATGATCTGAGGGTCCCGCTCTGCCCCACCAAGAGTGACTTTTTGTACTGGCTCAAAGTTGTTATTTTCCATCACTTTGAATAAATCAAATTTAGGGGTTCGGAAAACAGATTTCTCATATATGATATTTTTCTTGACCTTAATAATTTTGAATTTGGATTTTGAATTTTTTTCTTCTTTTTTTCTTTTTAAAATTAATAAAAACCCGGCTTGGACGGGGCCCCCTTTAGGTCGGGGCCCTAAGGCACGTGCCTTGTGTACCTCTATGGATAATGCGCCCCTGGGTGTTAGGTGTATGCAATACATAGTGAATACTTCCTAGCTGACTTCATCTACCCAATTAATGGCACACTCGAAACACAGCACGATACGCGAGATTGAAAACACTAGCAGGGGCGGCGACTAGGAAGCGACACAGCGCTGGACGTAAACAAACACTGTGCCGCGGTGTGAACGTAGTGGGGCCACTAGTGTTGTGAGTATTGATTCTTCACCACGTTGGTCGATCATATAAGTTGTTACAGTTGTTTTTGTTAGTTTAAATATAATATATATAACGAAGGTTTCGTATGTCTTGAAAAATCATATGAAATATGCCAAGTGGAATACAATGAATACTTCCTGGCTGAGTTTATCTCATAAATGTTTGGGGATTTTTCACCCGGGGAAAAAGAACTATTTTTGTGGTTTAGTTGTATGAAGATTATACACATTATACAGATTATATTCAATATGAGTATTGGAACACCACTATGGCTCAAATAAGACTTCTGTCTTATTCAAGATACGAATAGGATTCTCACAAGCAACTATGGTAAATCCATAATCTCACAAACATGTCATAGCATACATGTTTTAATAGTTCACAAAAGCATGTCAATGAATAGCAACAATCACATCCGTATATATATAGACTGTATAGTTAGTAAATAAATATTAAATCTATCAAAATATGAGATGTCTTATATCAGAAAAATACCATCAGTTGTTCACTGAAACAGGCATATATGTCAAAAAAGTAAAATCACGATAACGTGGTTGAAAAAGGTAAATTTACTAGAAAAACCACACCCCAACTTGTTTAAAGGGTGTAAAAAAAAGTCAGGACTTCCTAGGTCGTGACTAGACGACATCCTTGTTATGATGTCGAGCAAGGCATGTTAACCATTTAAGAAGGCAAATAAATACGTCACATCATAAGGTATAAGTAGACACATCCAGAACTTGAAAACGTGAAAGCTATTAACATCCGCATATATATATATCTCGATCTGAATGTAGGCTGTCTCTAAGTTCACCAATAAATACTTGAAGAAAACTACAGTGCAATTGTAGATGAATCCTCAACATGATACGAGCCAGATGACAAGACCGATACATGGTTAATTAATTTGTCTCTTTCCACTGACAAGTCAATGATGAACAACCGTTAACGACTAGATCTGTACACGTCAACGCTGACAACGGAACGGATTCATAACTGATTTATATATATATATTATGTTATCTGGTTATTGGACCTAGGAAAAGTTCACAAATCAAAGTTCTTTCTAACCTCCCTAAACAATTGCTCATTGTACCACGGAAATGTTTTTTTGTTATTACTGAAATAACGCACTACAACAAATCTATATTGTAGAAAATAATAACTTAACTACAATCACTATCATTTTCCTGTCACATATTCGAACTTCCTACTTTTATCAATATATAATTGGTATTTGTCGCAACTGTCTGACTTGAGACAGACACAACAAAGAAGGTTTTATGAAAACATTTCTTGGATTTGATTTTAAGTTAGCATAGGTTATATTTGACACGTCTGGGTATTCGATAGTTTCCCATCACGTCTCACAGTGCTATGTTTATTTATTATTTTTTCTAGAAACAATAATCCTAATATGAAATATAATCAAAACGACTTAAACACCTAAACACCTAAATATAAAAATTCAGGCCGTTACGGTCAGTAAATAAGTAAAGAGCTGACAGTTTACTGCCACTTATGTGCTTTGCAAATCGTGCAATCGTCGTCGTGGGTAGATGTGACACTATGCAGTGTTAAGACGCTCACCCTCTGTATTTTGCTAACTTCCGACAACGCAAACACTGCCAAGGTCTTTCAACATCAATAGGATGACGGACATAGGAAACAAATGCCCCACCAAAGGAAGTCCACGTTTGGACTGGGGGTCACCAGAGAGTTTCAACGGTGACGGGAATGGGTGCGATGGTGTCCCCATTGCATGCCCTCTATAAACAACCACCTGTGACGTAGTGGCCTGAAACCACGGTAGAGTGGTGAGCTTGTGTCTTTCCTTTTCTATATATAAGTAACGTTACATTTTTGGATACAGCTGGAGAGACACAGGAGGCAGTACACAAAGACTCTTGTTAAATATATAGGGGGATATATGACAAGAAATGGGAGGATAACATAAATGGCATCAAATCGATCTTTCAACCGAAATCTTTGAAACAAGAAGAGAGAAGGAATGCCAAAAAGAGGAAAAAACAAGAATGTGCAACAGAACGTGGACACATAGCCCTACCTTTGTACCATCGACCTCTCGGAGGACTCTGATGAAGATTTTGAGACAGATGGCAGAAAGGGAAGAAAAGGAAGGCCTACAATTCAAAATATTAGAGGTGGGAAATAGAACCCTGAAAATGAGACTGCAAAGGTCAAACCCCATAGCATCACCAGGATGGGGGAAAGACGATTGCATAGGATGCAACGTAGAAAGAGGCAAAGGAGACAGATGCCACAGGACTAATGTAAATTATGAAATAGAATGCCAACTATGCCCAGAAGACAACAGGCCAGTTTATATTGGGGAAACATCAATGCTCTTATATACTAGAGGAAGAGAACATGTAGGCAGTAGAAACAGTGAAAAGAGTGAGAACAACGAATCCTGTTTGATAAGAAAACATATGGAAGAATACCATAGAGGCATGGATAGTAAATTAGTTGCAAAGTCACACATGAAAATAAGGACAGCTTTAGTAGACAGGTGATGGAGGTAGCATTAAGACGGTCAAATAGAAACCTAATGAACACAAAACCTGAATGGTTTTAACCACCGGTGTTTTGTATACTAAACGAAGTGGTCGGGAGTAAAACTGGTATGGAATAAAAGGATGTAGGTGCAGGATAAGTATTGTTTTTTTTATATTCTTCTTGTATTGTAAAGTTTATCTTTTTAAAACCCACAGGTAAAAATGGTGGTGAATAGTGGTCCTGTCAGTGGTATCCCCGCTGATATACCAGTTCCTACAACAGCGATTAAGAGAGCTTAAGAAAAGACCTAACTAAAGAACTCAAAAATTGTTTGTATACATTATTGTCAAAATTAATTATATATTAGTTGTTAATTGTATTATTGTTCAAGCACTGATGAGTTTGTCAGAATAAAAATTTAAAAGTCCGTGAATAGTTGGTCAATTTCTTACAGGGTTTTAAATTTAAAAAATAACATAATCATGTTTAGACAAACTCTGGCCCAAATTAAACTTATTAAAAAAGAAAATATAAATACACCGTCAGTACAATCCTCTTGCTATCAGGTAATATATTGAATAATTTAATTTCAGAGCCTTCTATTATACAGGTGTATCTTGTATTCAAACAGGCTCTGATATACGCATGAATGAATAACATTGCACGCCCATTTGTTTCAACCAAAGCTGCATATTGTGCTCTTCCTGACGTGCTATAGAAACTAAAACAAATTCTATACGTGCATTAAGGGTTTGCCATATTCCCGGCCTTAAGTCGAATGCCACAGACTAAGGGACATCATCAGATCATTAACTTAACACTTTTACATTATTGATTATGTCTCTACAGGAGTGAGCGTAAATAACCCGATTGTCGAATAACGACGAAGTTGACTGACAACCATATCAAGATCAATTTGGTTTGTCCTTATCTTGAAGCACAGACAATTCTAATGACATAACCATAATGCGATGTGTTTTTCTTAGAAAGAAAAGAAAACAAAGACTGCTTCGGAGACAAAAAATCGAATTGTGAAACGTCGTTTTGGACCCTGTTGATTCAACAGCATCAAATTTGATTCATCAAAAACACAAAATAACTTTAATGAACCCATTTCGTAATAGATAATCTTACATCTTGACAACTGTGGTTATTTAAACTGCACATGAACTCTTTTGTATATTGATAAATATTAATCCCAACATTAAATATTTTTATGTTATTCACATTTTTCATATATTAAAGCATCAAATTGTAACTTAGATATATCATCAATTCTAAGGTTTTGCAATTGTTTTTAAAGATCTGCATTTTTACAGTAGATATCTCGTTTTTTTAGTCATGGTTTTATTTCAAAACAAAACTGGTGTCAAATCAAAGACATTATTTGAGGCTAATATTTCGAGCACTGTTTTCTTGAAATTTGAATGAATACTGAATAGGTTAAGGTGTTCTTGGGTTTTAGCGACTAAAGAGCTGAACCAAATGTTATGCATTCTGAAATTTGTCTAAGGCGCAAGGCACGTTCTTCATACTGAAGTTTCATGGTTAGACAGATTGCCCCCCCCCCCACCTCCCTCACCAAGAATTACATGATTTAAATAATGAATAAACTGCTTTGCCCACAATTCACTGTCATGTCATATTTATTCTAGACTCCGTCTATCCATGAAACTATGCATTCAGACAAATGAAATAAAAACTGTCTACCAAAGGAAGGTAACAAAACCCAATTTGTCGTCGCCTCCGCATGAACAACTTTTGACTTACGGCATTACAGGAAAAAATAATTGGTGAATTTATGGAGGAGATGGGGCTTATCTTTAAAACCGAAATTGCTAATATATAATGGTGTGTCCTTATTGTTTTCCACATTCTTACCTGGAATAAATTTTTTTAAATTGACTATAAAAAAGCACCTGCTAATAACTAATAATACGGCTTAACGATTCCTTATATTTAGACTGTATAACACTGGCCAGAATTGGGGAACAAATTTAGAAGGAAAATACTAATAGTAATATACCTAAGCGCTCAAATAATACAAGGAATATTGGGGAAACGTATTATGAGCTTTAGCAATAAGAAATATATTCGTGAGTTTCACAAAGAGTTGGTTATAATATTACGTATAAGAATTATGGTCGATACGTCAAGAGACTGAATTTCCTTTTGTTGTAGCTTAGTCATTCTGGAGAAAACAGTATAAGCAGTATGCAAGTGATACCTTCCAAAGACAAAAGCGATGTCTTGGTAATTGCGTAAGAGCTTTAGAATCAGTAGAAAACAATTCCATTTTCAACAATTCCAACATAGTTAATATTGTAACCTTTTCCAAGTGTTCAAATCATGTTACACGCTTCATCATGTTATGATCGTGATTTGAAATAATCCATGAATGCACAAAACTCACAGACATATTTTTTTAAATAAGAGACCCAATCTTATTTTGTCATACTGTTGCTACTTTTACACATTCGTAGTCTGTGATAATGGCTGTGTCATACACTACCAAAACATTGAAGGTAAACTGATATTAAGTCTGCTCTATTAGTAAAGTAATTGTTATGTTTGAAAAATGACCTTTCCAACCTTATAAAGGCAATGTGACGTTCAAGAAAAACTATCTATATAAAGTAATTGTTGGCATCGGATGCCTCTCGGAGGGCAAAAGTCTAAAACGACTTTCCGTCCAATAAGAAATAGATTGGTTTTGTATTCCAGATTTAGAAAATCATTTTAGATAAATGCATGGATAGTCAAGTTCAAATTGTCGCAAATCTTAAACGACTTTCCCTACGGTGACAGATAAGAACTAGACTTGGATTGTATTCCAGATTAGGAAGCTTATTTTGAGAGTTAAGGCGATTTAATTCTGACTTATTGTTGACTTTACACTTATTTCGTCTGACCTAGAGTCAAATACAACTTCTGTATTCACCGACATATTATTTTTGGGTTATAAAATAAATTGATCGCTAAAAGATTTCGTGACATCTAATGTGTTGGTTATCCGTCAGCACAGTATCTTGACCCAAACATAATTGTGTGGCAATTAGCACTATAATTACTTTCATCGTCATAATTCTACTGGTTTGTGAAAATCAGAAGTATAACATCATAATAGTATCACACCGGAAAACATTATTTGTAATTTTGTGAGTATGTATGTAATCGTATAATATCGCCTTTCAATGTCTCTTTAATTTTCTTATGATGAGAATAAATGGACAGTTTGGAAAGATACATACGATCAAAAATGCAATGGCATTCTCTTAGAAGTATTGTTTTTTTATTGCTTAAACTGTAACATCATTAGTTTTAAAGCACTTGTAATGTCGATCGGATCATACACCAAAATAGCTTAGAAATAAACGTGTAGTGGTTCTTGAGATATTAGAAATTGGAGCATAGAATGCGTATAGTGGATATGCTTACAAATGCTATTTTTACAGTGAATTAACAAATATGTCTAAACGTGTGGTGATGTATGATTTATTTCAAAAACCGTATCGGATCATATAATCAAACAAAGTTAGAACTTTCTTTACCTTATTGCAAAGAAGTGTTACTTTTTACGTAGTTCATTCTGATATCTGGCATGATCAATTTATCTTTTTAAATTATATTATATCAGTGCAAATTGTCAGACTTGACATACTTTGTACTAATTGTACTGTGCATAAATGTGTTTATCATCTTGTGATAGAGTCGATTTGGTTTTGGAATTTCCCAGCTCTTGGCATTCTTAACCAAAAAATCGTAATGGTATTTTTGGATAAGAAGTCCATAGGCATTTTTGTTTTTTAAATAGGACGTTGACAGGGTGTATTTAAGAATAACTGAACCTATGTAAAATCAAGAACGTTAAAGAAATTCGAAAATCCAAACTTATCTTGATCTTCACCTCGGTTTAAATTTGGGCAATTACTTTCAAATTATTATTTTAATTCGACTAAAAAAAGGACTTCCTTAGATTTTTGGTGAACTTATTTTATTCAAGCACTCTGGTTTAAAAAATTAATATGTGGGAAGACGTTATGAGCCAGTATTTAAAACACTTTTTATAAAATCTTAAGAAACGAGAGGATGGCTTTATCGTTGATATCGTGTGTCATACATCTCCTTCTCTGGCCACCGTTTTTCTTTCTTCTATAGACATACAATACTATCTATTATTATTCTCATTATTTTTCAATCTACTCAAGATCGAGTGGGACAACTGATCCTGGCTTTAAAAGCGACTTTCAACCAATCGAGTTAAAAAAAAGTCGATGTGTCACTTGTTGATTTGAATATGGTTACTTCGTTGCCATGAAATAAGCTTAAAAAGTGTGTGAAATCAATTTATTTGCAGCTTTTATTGTAACTTTTTCAATTATTTTTAAGGTCTTTTGACATCAGTTTTAATCTATGTCGCCTCTACCTCTCATCCTCTCCTTGTTTATGTCATGAATGTATTTTTAATTTTGTAACAAAGAGTATAATAATAATAATATAGATCATTTATATAGCGCCTATTCCATACGGCTCTAGGCGCTCAGCAATAACATATTTTAC
>JAUUEB010181320.1:0-14043 GCA_032362205.1 Clione limacina
ATAATAATAATAATAATAATAATAATAATAATAATAATAATAATAATAATAATAATAATAATAATAAAATAATAATATAATAATAATAATAATAATAATAATAATAATAGAAAATAACGTAAAATGTCTTCAATTTGTTAGGTAGGGAAAAAATACATTCGTAAAATCCAAAATAGTTGCATTTTCATGAATTTTATTATTTTAAGTAACATCTTAGTATGTTTTTAATCATATGTTCAAACTACAGCTCAGTCTATCTAGGGTCGTCAGAGAAAATCATCACGCAAGCAATCACGCAAGCAATCAAGCATACAATTCAACGTATATTGTTATAGATTTAACTAGAATCAAGTTACAAGTTATAATTACCTGACACCGAGTATTTAATACTCGTGGATGGTATTGTGACAATAAGCGTTTGTCAGTCTGTCTGTGTGTATGTATGTGGGCACGGGAACTCAAGAAAGATACCACTGACTGACTTCAAATCGTGTACGATGTTGTAATTTAAGCCAATGAAGACGCCTATTTAGTTCCAGCAAGTTCTGTTAACAATTCACAGAATTATGGAATTAAAATTAATTATCAAAGAATGATAGAGATAAACTCGATTGGCAGGTTTCTTCTTCCGCCCATCGTTCAATATCGCTGGTGCGCAACTTATCGCGCGGGACGGTGTACTGTGTTATATTGCGCCGCGCAAGACACGATCCTTACTGAATCGTTTAAAGTGTATTATTGATTGCAATCCAAGCAGAAATTCAAATTTCTCAATGTTTTTCAATACACATTTTGATAAAGTTATATTTTTCATTAATGCTGACATGAAAATGTTTTGTTTTACATGGTGTCGGGTTTATACTCTATCTGAGTACTCATGTTTGAGTTACAAATGTAAAACAACATTTTTAATGCTTGATTTCATGTATAATTGTCCATTGTGACTTATATTTTAAACTGCAAACACATTGTAAGACTAACTGATGACGAATTCCGTATTTATAATATTATTAATTTTTCTTAAATATGTGAAGAAATGAATCCCGAGAATTGAGAGTGCTTAGTATTTTTTTAAATGCAAAATACCTCAATATGTAAAGTATCTCTGAATAAAAAGGTTGGTTGCATCGAAATCAAGTTTCTAAAAGATTGAGACTTTATACAAAATAGAAAATTAAAACTTTTACAATGTTTTCATGATAAAGTGAGACAGGTTCACGTCGGGTTGCTAACTATCTTGATCGACTGATAAAATGTCTTTTTTTATATACAATTTCCGTTTTAAAACTGATTTATTTTGTAATTGCTTTTACTTTTTTGAGTCTAGTGATGATAAAAGCATCTCCTTTATAACTGGCATTGCAAAACGAATTGAACATTCACTTCTTATCTAATTCTTCACATTTCTTAAATTGCGTAAGAGGGTTCTCAATTCTGAAGAAATTCCAGGGTTAGCAAGAAACGACTATTTATTATTTTTGTGGAAGTTTGCTTGCACATTCATGTTTCCAATAGATTGTAGACATAGTAATAAACACGATTGGGAGTTTTAGGATTTTGAGATTTTTTGGTTTGAAGATCGAGTAAGAACCGTTTTAGAGACTGCCAAAAGAGAAGAGGGAGATCATTACTATCAATGCAGAGATTTTTACAATGTAAGCAGTGGCGTAATCAACAATTTAGTTTGATTGACCCTTATCTTTTTAGTTAAATTATTTAGAACTTTCCTGTTAAAAAAACTCAGTAAAGTATCTTTGTATATCAAATTTCCCACGTTCTTTGAAGGTCGATAATTTTCAAAAAGAGTTGAAAGACGATTTTTTTTAGAGAAATTCATTGAGAATGTCTCCTGGATTTAGCTTCGATTTCAATTAAATTTCACATTGCGGGGACATTAGCAATAGAACAGGTCAAAGTAACTACAAAGTCATTGATAACAAACAAACAATTCTTAGGTGATGTAGTTTTAAAGCTAAGATATTGTAAATGCTCATAAAGACTGATAAGTCTCATGAGGATGGATGGAAAAGCTGATACGAGAGCCATATGTGTAATATATATCAGAAAAAGTACGAATATGAACCGGTTGTGTTTCCAAACTGACATTTGGAGTGTGTTCTGTAATGATTAATGATGATTTATAAACCTAGGAATGCAACTGTATAAAAATATCATATTCTGGATCTCCTTAATCATCTGCAACAAAGAAACAGAAACATGTTAGCCTTGACACTATATTTACATGAACTTCATAGCATCATCATCGTATTTAGACAACATTTAAAGTTTGTACTTTTAGAATACATTGTTAAATAATTTGACAAACGTGCCAAGATATGCCAGAAGGGCGTATGTTCCTTGGATGTCACTCTTATCTAAACATATACTTCCTTTGTCTATTGATCATTACTTTACCTTATTATTTTTAGACGAAAATTGAACAAAACACTTTGAACCGGAAACGTATAGAAAATGCTATGATCTACAACATGTATTTTGGGTTGCTGCTGTTTCTCGAATAGGATATTTAATTGGTTTCCAATGCATTTATTATTCAAGTTTTATTGTTTATATTTTTTTTTGAATGACAATTAATTTATTGAATAATGAAAATTGAAACTTAAGAAATATAAAAACTTCTGAAATTATGTGATCGATGATCCCGAATTTATGTCATCGTCATCCCACGAACTCCAACTCATTAAAACCGTAAAGAAAGCATATATACATTTTTATAAAAAAAATGCATTTAGCTTAATACATTGATCAATGTTCTCTACTCATATAGCGTTGTGAACTTTAACAAACAAAAACTGCATACGTATACCCTGGGTCATTGTCTGTCACGTACAGGATTGACATTCGGCAAAGCGAAAAGACAATGATTACCTATTGAAAAAAGATGAGTTAAATTCCTGTTTGCTCTATGTATTTTTCAATCAAATATAGTTATGTGTCAAAGTTTATATAAAATATTGTCATTTTCAAAATCTTGTTAAACTTTCAAATATCAAGTATTTATTTTGCATCTGATGGCGATTAGACCCTGTAACTGGATAATGTTGGATGTGGCTAACTTAAAATGTGTCATAATAATTCGCGAATAATTCATTTGACAAACAACTAACAACTAACATGTATAGTATACTTATATGTTCATGAATGTGTGCATTTCTTTCATTTAACTGTGTTTTGTCTCAACTCCAGGAAATGTGAAATAATTTAATAATTTAGTTCGCAATCTTAATGCGAGTTACACTAATTTATACTAATGTGTTTATTATGTAATGATTAAAAGTTATAGTTGAAGTTGTCGATGATGACTGTTGTTTTTGCCTCTGAGTTCCTTAAAAACAACTCGTATAATGATATTTTGTGTCTCAAACCTTGGAAACTGAAGGAAAATAAATAAAAAAAAACAAATCCGCGGGTTAACGAGTAATCCCGATCCACACTTTATTTAAGAAAACGGGAGTTAAATTGCATAACAAACTGATGAAACAAAAAAGACTTCACAGCCGTTTAAGTTCACTTTAGTTCGTAAACATGCACTGTTTTTGCAAACATATATTAAGCTCAAAAGCCTAAATCACTGTTTAATATGAAAAAAAAAAAATGTGACGTGGGCGTTTACAATCATAAGCCTATTTTATAGACACCATATGGCGCAACGAGAGAGTATTTGAAATGAATTGGTATTCACTTAACAACATCCGATCATAAAATGAATTTATTGCATCATCATCCTTTTAGACAATTTTAAAGTTTGTACTTTTTGAATACATAGTACATAATCTGTTAAAATTCGTGAATATACCTTTTGTTAAAAGCGTTTACTGCCAGCCACTTATAACTATAGTGTTAATGATTATTCTCAATAATTATAAGATGTGGTTATTTTTTTTTGCAGGAGAGATTATTTGAAAATAGTCAATTTTCAACAATGCAATGGCTTTGTCAGACTCAGAACAAACTTTTTTGAATCTCTGGAACCAAGGCGTTATTAAGGAGAGGGGTCATTTACTCCGTGTTTACACTGGAATATAAGCATATTTTCCTTATCATAAGAGATAAAAGCTGTCGACTAATATTTAAACAATACATCACATATAACTACGTACACCGTTACAAATAATAAGTTCATTGCCAAGTTAAAGTGACATGAAGTGCAGAGAGAATGTTAAAAACATTCTCCGAACTCGTAAAATCACGAGAGCCCTACGTTATTAAATAATGTGAAAAATCACATGTGTTGATAGCACTTCCTGTTTGTTTCAATCATAGTGGAGAAGGATGCAACGTCTGTCTTCACTTTAGATTCACATTTTCCTGGAGTAATAGCATATTCAGTTTGACTGTTCAATTTCTAGAACTCAACGATGTGTTTATTACATCCAGATAAATGGAGGTTTTATGCTGATCAACGGCAAACACATATAATTTGACAACAGTTGCATTGTTACAATACCTGTTGTAATACTTTTATATCACTAAAATGTCTTCAATCTAATGCTATACTAATTAATATGTAAGTGGATTTTTGCTGTGTTGGTATGTGTTAAGAAGGCAATACTATAGACAAGATAGTCTCGAATATTACCCCTTAAATTACCTTAATTATCCAGCATGTCGCCAGGGAAGGAGTTACGAATGTTTACTCCTGTCTATCTTTCCGATAAAATAGATCTCCATTCTTTTGGACTTCTCCAATGTCTTTGACAAAGTTAATCACCAAATCAATCTTTCTAAGGTCCACCATATTAGAATCCAGGGCCCAATCCCTGCAAGATCTCCTCCTTTCTTGGTAACCACCTTCAGCATGCCATGGTTGATGGCTCTCTTTTGGATCCTTGTAGGGTCGTGTCTAGAGTATCCTAAGGCAGAGTTCTTGGCCCGATCCTCCTTATTATCTATATTAATGACGTCCAGGAACTTCTCTCACCTGCCAACTTCATTTGACCTTTTTCAGACGACAGTCTTATTTACAACACAATTCGTTCAAACACAGATGCTGCTATTCTCCAAAAAGATCTAGACCAGTTAGAAATCTGGGAGCAAAGGGATAAAATGGAATTGTATCCTGGTCAATGTTAAGTTCGAAACGTAACTATTAAACGTCAACCAATAAACAATGTGTATACCATCCAATGTATAAACTTACAAGTAGAGGGCTTCGCTAAGTAAATAGGTACAACTTGTTATAACAATTTTAACTGGAACGCTCACTTTAATGATATTTAAAAAAAAACAGTTTCATCCTCTCTTTGTAAGAAGCTGTCATGTCAAAGAATCAAACCATCAACTATTCCTGCTAAATTCCATACATGCATAGTTTTTATTCGAGATATTTATCCGTTTGAACTTAGTCACGGGCAATTATTATGTTATTGAATCGACCATGTTATATTTTTTTTTATTTATCTGGATTTGAATAACCATCTGTAGTCTGTAGTCAACCAACTATTGTATCTTTCTGTCTACTCCATTAATGAATAAAACATTGATCTACCGGTACATTTATTTCTGTTTTTTACTCAAATGTCCTTTTTTAAATTGGTTGGCAGGCAAATATTCTAAACATGAAAAATACAGAATTGGGGGCGGAGGGATAAATCTCTACAGCTCTTATGGATGAGCCGCCGCTGCCAAAGACAATAGCCAATAGTTAAGGTATTATTTTGATATGCAAATGTTTACATTATTCAAACTCTTAATTATTTTCATGTTTGAAATGAAATCTTATCACGCACAATCAATTTCACAATTATTGTAAACATTATACGTGTTTTCCAAATGATAGAATCGTTATACAGAATAAGCCATCCACAACGCTAACAATGTTTGCATGCAAAAAATGAGACGGGTTCACGTCGGGGTGTTATCTGTCTTGATTGACCATTACGTCACAGTTTCATAGCATATCATTTGAAAACCCAACAGTGTTTTTTAATAGCGCTTAATAGCTCGTTAAGTGTTTTTTCGTCTAGTTATAGAAACCATCTCTAAATCTTACGTCGATGGCATAACAAATCAAAAGTTTTCTTCGAAATAAATTCAAAATCGGTCTTACATTATAAAAGACATCAAACTCGTGTGCCATAAATTTGGTATATAAAATCTGCCTAGAAGTATTCACTATGTATTATGTATCAACTAGTGAATGAAAGAAGATATAACTATAGGTCATCATTTGTCATATTGAAACACGTGTGTAATTAGTTTGACCTACATAGGTTCCTAAAATAGTTTCATCAGTGATAAGGGAAATCACAATTTTGATTCTGTCCTCGACTACATTGTTTGAAAATCATTTTTTGCGACCATTGTTTTACAGTCTTGAGTAAGAGAACAATATTATACGAAATTTATTGCCTTATTCGTGTTGAGAGATAAGTAATTCAAACTTGCTAAAGCTCGTTCAAATACAACTTTACTCTAAATACTCAGAGGTCAATAAATTTCGTATCAACATTTTTGTATTTGCACATCTGTGAACGGACAGATTTCGTGCCCACGAGAGTACGGCGTTTTCAATCATAGGCCAGTGCAGTGCGGATTTTAAAAATTCAGCATCAGATTGCATTAGATTGGATAATTTGTTTTTTGTTATCTGATTAGATTTTGGGATTTATTTTTTCCGTTATCCACTATATTGAATTATTGGAAAAAGTATAAAATATTTTATCATCGGAATCAACATTTTAAAAAAAATGTCTAAGCTCAAGAAAAATCACTTGAAAACGTTTTGAAATAAACATTGTTGCTCCATGAACGATAACTGGAAGAGTGATTCGGTATTAAACGTGTGCACAATAACTTGAAAAAGGCTCATATGCATTAAGTGACTTATGTTGAATATTCATCATGCCGACAGTTGACTTAATGTAATCATCGAATAAATATCCGACTAGTGAAACGGAATGGCATCGTCCCCCGAAGACCAATGACAGAAAGATCAAAGAAGTCGCCTCGAAGTTATCTCGAAATGAGATAATATCTAAAGTTGAAGTCAAATCAATTTAGAATCAAATTACCAGTTTGATACAACGCTGTAAACGGCTCAAACGATATGGTTGTCAGAAATGATTACTCGTTTTGAGTCATTCGACTCAAGTTCACACCGATATATTTTACATTCATTTCAATTCAAATGACCCACTCATGACCGATCACACTTAGATCACACTCAGACCGCTAGTCATATGTGATGCAAGTTGTCTGTGTAAAGGGGAGATAACATTAAGTGCTTTGATATAACCGTATTTCCGGTTTCTTCTTTTTGATATCTGATTAGATTTTGGTTTTTATTTTTCCGTAATCCAAAAGTTGTCTGAAATGATAACATTGACTGCATTGATATAACCATATTAACCGGTTTCTTCCACGTGTAAATGGTTCAGATTTGATGAAAAATAAATTCCATTTTCTTTAAAACGGGTTTAAAATGCTTGCTGCGACTAGATTGACAAATGTTGATGCGCTGGTTTCAAAAATGTTATTAATTTTGTGATTGAACTTATGTTGAGATATTTGATTTTGCAGATTGATAAATTTATTAGAAGAAACTTCAAAGACGCCGTCAAACAATCGAGTTGACAAAAGGAGACACGGTCTTGTCTAACGTTGTCAAGATCAACAGACATGAAGGCGATAACTTGTGGATACCAGGCCCGTATCCAGGGGGAGTGAATTTAATTTTTGATCATTCCAATGATCAATTTTGTTGTTTTCTACTACTAGTATTAAGGTAATATAAAACGGGTGATCAGTTCGACCACTGAATCGATTCAACTCATAACAATCGGTGCCATCGAAGTAATCATAATAGGTGAGCCAACTTAAAAACGTATACTCTCTAGATAACATTCCTTTGATTTTGATAATAATTTAAATACGGACTTATAGTATAGTTATATTTTTTCTTCACTTAGTACTGTTATTTACTGATGATTGATGATATCTTAAACCGACTATAGTTAGGCGGAAATATGGAAGCTAAATTGTGTATTAAAAAGTAATTTGGGGATCCGGGGGATGCATCCCAACATTCCCCTTGAATACATTGCTGTACACTACTGTTAAATAACGTTTGATAATTTTCATAGTTGTTTCTCCTTTATGAACATGTTTTTATTTGTTCAGTAATTCACTACAATTCTGAGTGGGATATTAAGATATTGGTAGCGGTATTGTTTGATTCATATACGTAACAAGTAGCGGGATTGTATTATATTACTGGGAAAGTAGCGGGATTACGGAAACAGCGGGATTGTCCGCTAGATTGCCCAGTACTGAACAAGCCACACAAGGCTCACTTACTTGTTTATAATGCGAGTATTATTATGTACTCTGCTCACTATATGTTTGCATGATGAAGTTTAAAATTACCGGTCATGATTAGAATAGGTTTGTTATGAAATTAAATATATACAACACTTTAATTGTTTCATATGATATCTAATGCGAAATTTGAGTTGAGAGAGTATTGGACTAGCTAATTTTTGACTCTCAATAATGATAGGGTAATAACTAGCATCAAAAAATTAGCCGTGTTTTTTTTTCACTATTTATTACACCAGTGAAACAACGCCGAAATATGCTAATAACATTAAACTAAAATAAACAGATAGGCAACATTAAGTTCTCATTATTTTAGAACTACCAAATACATAATTATTTACATTCAAGTCAAGATGTTACTTTTGGCAGATTACTTCCACAATATTTGAATACCGACCAATTAAAAAAAAACTAAGACTGTAGTTAATGTCGTAAATTAATAAAAGGTGGCCGAGTTCAGAAGAATTACTGTTAAACTATAATGCAATCTTTCATTACTAAAAACTCATTGCGTTACAGATCGCTATGCCAGAAACCAAAATAGTACATCCACATACACTTGATATTGATCATGATTATTGGCAAGGATTCACATAACAACACTTAGTGCATATTATCATCAATAAAACACAGAACCAGGTATATCAGAACTTTGCGCACCTGATGTTGGTGAAAAAACCCATTTTGAAAAAAAATGTTCATAGCTCTTGGCTCGATAATAAAAAGAAAGACTATCGGAGCTTTTGAATGTTACTAGCAAATATTAGGAGTATATAAGAGTATCCGCGTCTTTATATTGAGAAGCATATAAGTAAATTTGACATCTCCGGAAATCTATGTTCCAAACATTACTTGAAAAGAGCATTCATGTATCATACCATTACACATATATTTCTTCTTTTGTGTTAGTATATACACCACCATGAAGCTCATGTGTGCATTTTCTTTTCTATCTTTGTTTTGATTTTCCTATCTAGTCAGGTTTGTACCATATTTCTTTTCCGGCATATCATGTCTTTACCATGCTTTCAAACATGTAATTGTTTGTAAGATGTCAAAACCTGAAAGTGAAATGATTACCACACAAGTACACATTAAAAAAACAATTGCCTCTTAGTTAATGGAATCTTGGCTAAAAAAAAAAAATTCAAAAAAGTATCGGCCAAACATTAGTTTTTACTTTTTCATGGATGATAGTCGCCAGTCTTAAGGATATGGTTTGTTTGCTTGTGAACATAATTTATGTCTTACCAGTGGCTATAGGCAATAGCTAATCGTCAAAGCAGGCTAAATATGACTTGATTGTGGTAAAATGTTCTTAAATACATTTCTAGCGGTCAAATTAAAGCACCCTGTTTGAATAATTTGAACATGTATTCAACACCTTTGGAATAAAGGAATACAACTAAATATTAAACCATGCAAGTTTACATCCGTGGCAAACGAAAGGTCAGTCATCTGTTTTTGCTCTTGATCAAGTTTATTTCTGTTTAGATGTCAGCAGGCGACCGGGAAAAAACTAAGAAATAATACTCAAGAAAAGATTTCTCGCTAAGACTCGTAACATTACACAATTGGAAATACAAACAGACGTTAAAGATTAACACAGCACGCGTTGGATTGTTTCCAGGCGCGTAGCCATAATTTTGAAAGGGGGGAAAATCTTGGTAATAATCAAACAATGGCCGCGAAGCCGCTTACATTTTTGGCCTTAGTTATAAATTGTGCAATTTAGGAAAATTTGAATCTCAACGCGGGGGGGGGCATACCCCCATATCCCCCTGGCTTCGCGCCTGCTTGTTTCACTAGTTCGCTTATAGAGTCAAATCATGTGTCTACTGATATTGCATTTGCGTTTGCAAAACATATGTATCTAGTTGCCTTACACTGTTGTTTTTTTCTTCCAGCTCTCTAATATTTAGAACACTATGGTGCTGTTATGTTGATAAGAAGTAATCATTCTGAATTGTCCTCGGATGGCGCTTTTGTCAGCTACTCTCCCTTCGATTTCAAACAACCAATGTCCTACTACCTAGCCTTGGGGTGCATGCACGCATTGATATTGCAATATATTTCAAATGAGTGGTAAGTACAGTCACCTCGCACCACGATGATGAGATTATCAAATGTTCGTAATATGTTAAGTCCCCCCCCCCCCCAACAAAGGTTGGTCGTTTTAGAAATATGATAACCTCACTATTGTTGTATGAAATATAAAGCTTGGGTGTTAACATAAAGGACATATCAAATTCATTGTTCCTATTGCGTATTCTTCGTATTCCATAAATATGAACATTGTAACTTTATCTGACGAAATACATTCATCATATAAGTGAATCTACATCACTAGTTAGGTGGTTAAAATCGAAAACATAATATGCCGAACTCATTTAATTGCGTTTTTGAAAAATGATTTACCTACTTTAAAAAGAAACCAAAAGCAGTTCAAAATAACTCACAAGAGTTCCTGAACGTAGCTTAATCCGTTTGTAAAACATTAACCTTTAAACACTTGAAAAAAGTCATCAGTTAAAAACAAATTATTTTTGTTTCGTCTCTTGCTATAATCAGGGTTTTATAAAGGGATTAAAATTGTGATTTCCATATAAAAGATAAGTAACCGACTTCGAGTATTTGAAGGAGTTAAGGGGTATTTCTAGCGTTTTCAGGGCAAATATAAAGCTATAGTACATTTTGTTAGAATCCCAAGTAGGCACACTTTAACTTGTCAAATCCGTATCAATCATTTAGATACTCTGATAAAGGAACAAGACTATATAATACATTCTTATTTGAATATTCTTTTTGTAACTCATAAGGCGGGTCAAAAGTTCAGTGTCGTCTGTACAATCAATAGTGATAACATCTACATTATAAAATTCAAAGTCTCTTTATTTATTTATTTGTGTATTTATTTGTGTATTTGTATGCAATAAGATTAAAGCCTCAGTTTTGACTTAATCGAGCTGAAACTTTAGCAACATGTCGGTAGTTATAACCAGATGTATGGTGACAATCGGTTAGAAAATGGCAAATGAAAACTTTATTTTTCAACCCATGAAGGTAAAAAAAGGATACTGTAGTGTTGCCTGTACTATCAACCCAATAAATCAAATTCCGTTAATTGTTGATAAATTTCGCAGAAAAATGAAGAAAATTGAGATAATCATTTTTTGCAGAAATCAGTTCATGAGCAACGGCTTGAAATATATATTTCGCCAAAAAGTGGAGATAATCACCTCTTGCACGGAGCCGTTGATATCACACATACCTTAAAAGAAGACGATTACCTCAATTCTTAATTTGTTGTGAAATGTACGGATTTTTGATTATTGGGTTGATAAGAATAGGAATCACTACAATATCCCCCATTTTTAGCTTCATGGGTTGAATAATAAAGTTAAAGAAGGACATTAAACGATTAAAAAATTCATTTGCCATTTTCTCAGAACAACAAAAAGTCGAGATAAACACTTCTTGCATTGACCGTCAAACAGTGTTAGAGATTCTAATGACAGTATAAACAAATTATCAAATCTTTTGATCTGTCATATTTTGCATGAGCTAGCAACATATTAGTCATTATAAAGCCACTCGATATTGTTTTGTTTTATTTACACACTGGTTATATAATACATTCATTACTAAATACATAAGTCAGATTCAATGAAAATGTCTTAATCAATATCGATTTTACAAAGGGACGTGACATTTCTGGCCCACCCTATGCTTTACGAAACAAGGATAATTAAAGAAGAAAATAAGTAATATAGACATGTTTTTAGATGCGAACTTAAAAATGCTTGGAGTTGTCGAAATTGGTGGACTACTGTACATCTTTAAATCTTAACCCTGGTCCTTTTTTTCAAATCCTAGTTGCGCGTGACGTGACGAAACGAATACATTTGTGATTGTAAGACTGTGTTTAAGTACTGAAAGGTTAAGGATTTGACAAACGAGATCAGACCAAGTTCAGGAGTTCCTGTGTTTTTTTTAGCTGGTTTAATTGTTTTAAAGAAGATCATTTTCAGAGAACGCCAAGAAATTAACATTGGATAGTTTATTTGGACTTCGTTGAGTGTCGCCAATAACAAACGGAAACCAAAATGGTAAAGCACTTATAAAACCGTACACTGAAACCCATTTTAAACATCCTTTTAACAACAATAATTTGCCAAACCTTCACCTACTCTAGCTTGACACATTTGGCAAATACATTAACATGTTTGTTCAACAATATATACTTATATAGTTGCAATATGACAAATGTCATACAGTGATATAAAAAAACAACAAACACAGCTTTGCTGCGCCTCAAGAGCAGCGCACAATATGGCGATCAAACCCGCGACCGTCGCTTAGTAAACGAGTATGTTGCCACTAGACCACACGTGATCCAATTTCCATACACAAAATAAAAAATAAGTAATCATCCCTCGTCAACAGCCATTAGTTGGATTTCTCTTTGAAATGATTTTTATATTCCAAAACACGAATGCTATAAATGCTTGAAGTGATATTTAATAATGTACTTTCGTAACCTTAATTTATATGATGCATTCATGTTTTAAAAAATGTAAACTGTACTCACAAAAGACATGTGAATTTTAGACAGATTTACGCAATGTTGTTGTCTGTGATGACTGTCTGATAAAACTTCTTGTTTTGATAAAATCTCCTTCTCAAATTTGTTTTTCTAGTGCTTTTAAGTATTTTTAGTCTGGAGATGATAAAAGCATCTCTCTCATAGCTGACATTGGGACAAAAATTAAAGAACAACTTCTTATCTAATTATTGAAACTTCTCACATTACGTTAGAGGGTGCTTAAATTTGAAAACATTCCAGAGCTAGCTAAAACGATTATTTACTTTTTGTGTCCAAGTTCTTTTTGGCTCCCATTCAAATATCAAACAAAAAACGTGGAATTTGGTCAAACATCGAGTTTTTAGACTTTGAGACAATTTGTTTTGGGTATCGGTAGTAGGTTTTTTCAGATAGTGTCGAAGAGGTATATGGAGATTGTTGAGATGTAAGCAAAGGTGATTATTTTGACGGCAAAGTGATAGTGGTTGATAGCACTTTACAACCCATCATTGAAGCAGTAAAGTCCATTAAATATTTTTTGAATACTGAGTCTTTATGGGTTAGAATAATCTAAAACTGACGCGTTCGAAAATACGATTTAAGGGAATTCTTATTAAACCATTTTTATAATCTGTCAATTGTTTGTTCTATTGTTCTATTAAAGCTGATTGTAAGATATGTTGTGTAAGTTATTATTCAGGCCCTTTTCATAGATGATATTCACATTCATGCAATTCATTATACTGAGTGGCAAAGGTTACTCGAAAATGTATTCACATTTTTGAATTCCTCAAAAATTCACTAAAATTAAAAGAAACATCTTGAAACTTCGTCAAAAGTTTTGTCTTACATATGACATTATTTTTGGAAAAATTGAGAAAATATGATAAAAATGCCGAGTCAGTAGCTTTTGTAAAGGGCTTTAAAGGTAGACATCAACTGCGATGGTAACAATACATGGCATTCACAAGTATAATTTTTTTAAATCCTCTTGATGTTTAGCAATAGGGGTAAAGTATCAGACTGAAAAAACAGTAAATTTATTGAGAATTTAAATTTAAGAGAAGATGAAGAAGAAGAGATTAGTCATTCGCCACTGAGGTTTCAATGCATAAGTG